>MU134554.1:28266-81146 GCA_015039355.1 Ramaria rubella
AACAGTGTTGGTTTTTTTTGTTTAACACTAGGAAATCGGGAAACGGTGTTAACGTAGTCACACGTTTTACAATAAGTGTCGTGAAGAAGGGTAACAAAGAGAAGCCAACTTTGGAAAAGGTAAGTTATGTGAGAGATTAATAATGGTTATCGAAAGGAGAAGAACCGAACTAATCAAAAAAGAGTAGGATAGAACAAAGAGTCAAAGGAATCGAGGGTAGACTAGAAGAACTCGAACAAGAGTTGGTTGGACACAGGAAACGAGGATAGAAAGAGGTAAGAGAACCGTACTTGGTTAAAGGAGTAAGAAGTAGTGAATGTGAAAGAGAGTGTATGACTCCGATAGTGTCCGGGAAAGTTACCCCTACATGTTGTCGGACCACTGAAAGAAGGTTTCTTAAGGTACCAAGGATGACTAACGTAAACCGATATAAAATATTGGATCGGGAATTTAATGGGGTAGTTAACACGTGTGAGAGTAAAGGGATAGACGTGGTAAACCTCTAATTGGATCCGGTGAGTGAGAAACATATGGTCAACGTGGATTTTAAAACAAAAGGTTCTGGGTGGAACATAGTCGTAAATCTTGGACGTTGTGTAATTACTTCTACACTGACCTAGTTGATAAAGAAGGTGTTACAGGTGTAAAAGAAGGAGTAAGAGAGAACTGGGAAAAAGTTAACTGAGGTTCTGTGGGACTTTAATGGGAAGAGACGGGAGAGCGTACTGTGCCTATCGTTGTCAAGGCTAAGGGACTCAAATACTTCCTTTCTTAACCGACAATATCAACCGGTAAAACCGGAAACGATTCTAGTAGGGGGAAAAGGGTGTCATTAGGTCCTAATACGTTAAAACAGGTGTCAAATGTATTCGTTTGGTATGTTGGCCTGATGCTTTGTACAGAGGAAAGCCTAAAGTCCTACCAAAACCCCAGGGTCATCCCAAGATGACCCTTACTGGTAAAAAAACCGTGAAAATAAGACGAGTCAAACATCCCTGGAGACTGTGTTTTGTAGGTTAAAATAGACCCACAATAGGATCTGGAGAAGAGATTGAAGGATCCAGGAAAATAAAGTAAAAAGACAATCAACGATATAAACAGTAGAACCATAGAGTTTTTAGGATAACCAATACCAGTGTACTGACACAACGACAGGTGTTAACGAAACGCGTTACTTCGGATACGAGAGAAATCTAGAGAAGAGAAGGGATGAGAGGACGGTCTGGAAACATTAAACCAATATAACCATACGTAATTATATGTTTAACATAAGTAGAGATAGAGGGATTGATTTTTAACTCTAGGGGTTAAAGTGGTAGGTACCCCCTTATGTCTCCGCAAATCCCCCCACCGCCACCACGTGAGTTTCACACTTACCCGGTCCTCCCGTCGCTCACACTCGTCTCCCGCGCCTCCCCCAGTCCTCCGGCCGCCTTTTCCACACGTCTCCCACACCCCCCGCGGTCCTCCGGTCGCCCTCACACGTATCCCGTATCACACCGGCTCCTCCCCCACCCCACGTGTGTTCCACGCCTCCCCCGGTCCTCCCGTCGCTCCCCTCGTCTCCCGCACCTCCTCGGTCCGCCCTCCGTCCACCCGTGCCACACACGCCTCCCACGATTCTCCCACCGACCCCGTGCGCCTCCCACGATCCTTCCGCCACCCCCACGCATCTGCCTCGTCTCCTCCGGTCCCCCCGTTGCTCTCACGTACCACCCGGCCCCACGCATCTCCCCCGACCCGTCCGCCGCCCTACCTCTCTACCACGTCTCCCCCGGTTCTCCCGCACTTCCCCGGTTTTTCCCGCCACCGTCAGAGGTCTCCCGTGTCTCCCCGGTTTTCCCGCCACCGAGAGGTCTCCCGTGTCTCCCACGATTTTCCGCCGACCCCACGTGCCTCCCCCGGTCCTCCCGCGCCTCCGCCCCCCTACACGTCTTCCTCACGTCCTCCGACCCTCCCGTCGCCCTGACGTACCACCCCGGATCCTCTCACCGCCCCACGCACCTCCCCCGACCCACCCGCCGCTCCCACCTGTCTACCGTACCTACCTCCCCCGTTTCTCCCGCCGTCGTCACGGGTCTTCCGCACCTCCCACTATTCTCCCGCTGATTCCACACGCCTCCCCGGTCCTTTCCACACCTACCGCGCCTCTCACTCTCCTCCGCCGCCCCCACACGCCTTCCTCGCCTCCCCACGACGCCACCACCGCCGGTCACACGCGCCATACCTGTAACCGACCCCTACGCACCACCAGACCCTGCGAACCCTACCGTCGCGCATCCACAAGTCGCCACCCAACAAAACGGACCCCATGCACCACCGTGGTGTACATGCAGCTCGCGCAAACACGTGACGATCCTGTGTACCTACCATCCGGGATCCCGTAGGTGTCCCGGACGTACCAGACGAAGGACACGACGTCGGGGAGTGTACCCACACAACAACGCCACCTCGCCCCGTAGTGCCACTTCCGCCACAGTCAAATGAAAACCTTTACCTAGGTTTTCTGTCACCCATCGCCACAACAGCAACGTGTCGATGAATGTGACCACAAGCCGAGTCACGTGAAACGATAGTCGTCGTTGTTTTCATCTTGTTCCTACTTCTACTTCTGCATCGTCACTACTACTACTACTACATTATGCGACTGCATTCGCATCTGCTCTATGTTGTCGTGTACAGTGCACTAACTGTTTCGACCGGAACTACATCTGTATCATCATCATCTGCATCGTCACATGCCCAATTGATTGGATACACCTAAGTGGTGTGACTGAGAGACCATGTGAGGATGGTGAGGTTGGAATATTGTAGATTCCAGAGATGTGAATAAGGTCATAATGTAAGATAAAGGACTTCAACTAGCAGTTAGAATTCAATTACACTGTTAATATTCATTCATTGATGCATGTTGGGGACTCAAAATCCAAACATGTCTGCCTGGTATGCTGAAGGAGCAAAGACCAGGACAAATGAGTGACCTGAGGTCAAAGAGAAAGAAAAGCCAAAAACACCTGTAATTGAAGTGTGTGACTCTAGTTGGTGACTAGCCCATGTTTGTAAGTCATGGTCAAGCTACAACTTGAACCTGTGTGAAGTATGGAGAGTCATGAGGGTTTGCTGGAATGTTCATGATGCTGTCTGAAGAATCAGATGACAAATCTAACAATTAGACATCATCAAGTGTCCAAGATAGAGGAAGGTTGAAAGAAGAGTAAAGACAAAGTTTTGTAAAAGTGACAAGCTTTGTGAGTAATAAAGGAGAAAATTTGTGGGGACAATGTATGATAAGGCATGACACAAGTGAATCTGCAGATTCACCCACATCCAACCCATGGGTATTTCAATTTAAAAATGCTCTACCTGCACATATGTCCTCATCCAGGGCACAGGTATCCAAATCTGTAGATGAAATGCTTGCCATGTCATGGGTATACCTGCCAGTAATATATATATTAAATTCTAGCTTATTTACTTCAATGGAACAATTGTCCTTGGGACTTTTAATGATGTTACAGCCCATATCTGTGACAAATTAGGCCCACTGTGAAGTTTGTGAGCTCAAGATGCATGCATAAATATAGGTGTGACATTATATTGCCTACCTTGACATGGCTGGCACCCTGCAGTTTGAAGTTTGACCAGAACATTGTTACACCAGCGATATGCACTTTAACTGTAACATTGATGAGAATAATTGTCATTTGGAGGAGGCTCCATGGAGGAACAAGTTCAACGGAAATGGGAGCCATTTGACATGGCAATTTGGGACAAGTGAGCAATTAGCATCTGGTGTCTGCAGCTTAATGATAGATAATGGATGACTGAATGAAGCTGGTCTGTCTACCATGCCACCATGTGAGTGTGCCTGTGAAGGGGTCTAATGTATTATTCCTCTCAGGCTGGATCAGTGGGGCAAGAACCTTCCAAATCTGATACTTTAGGAAGCACATCTTTGTGGCTGTTGCCAGCATCTGACATGTAGATTGAGGCACCAACTTTGTAAGTCAATTATTTGATCATAATATGGCATTTTGACTCACCTTCACTCAAAAGTTTTGCTGCTGCAGGCAAACCCCACCTCAAGGGGAAAGCTTTGAATTGTGCTAGGGGGATGTACACACAGTCACATAGTGACTGTGTCTTTCACACCTGAACATACCAGGGCTAGGGATTGATGTAAGTGTATTTTCAATCAACAATCTGCCTCAATTCCTGTACAGTGTACCCCCACTTTGCAACAGCACTGCTCTTCATCTTTGCCAGAATCTGCATACATTCATTTTTTGTCCATAAAATCATGTCCAAACTCACCTTTTCCTAGAATCTTGCCTTGAGCAGTTCATTGTTTTGGCTGCAGCTGCATGAAATGAGCTGTGCTTTCACAAGCTCATTGAGGTTCTTGATGGGCTCAGGTTTTGCAAGGTCATGGTGTGAGTGATAAAAAGCAAGGGGGAAAGGAGTATGTAAAGAAAGAATGATAGACTGGAGTAACAAGGAGATATACATTCTCAAGTATAGTCTTCATGAGTGTGATAGCTACCTCAGTCTTCTGCACCAAGTTGTCCTCAGCATTTTCAACTTTGAGCCTGTGCACAAAATATGGTTAGCTTGGTTAGAAGGTGAAAGAATGATCCTTGAATGCACTGGGCCTGCACCTGTTTAACAGTCACATTTTTCAACCTGTGGACATGAAATATGAGCATGCAACAGCACAATGGATCAGGGCTCTTTCAGTATGGAGTATTCCCTTAATACTCCCTCTGTCAGGGGATCTCAAGGGATCACCATATATAGCCAGAACTGCAGACTTGGTATCTTGGTCTTTTAGTGGAATGGTCAGTGACATGTGTTGTCCCCTTACATCATACCAAGGTCCCCTGAGGTTGTTGGTTCAACTCCCTATCATGCCATTCTTAGCAGCAGCCTGTGGTCACCCAGGTGGCCTGTGGTTACATAAGAAAAGTCAGGATGGATCCAGAGTCCTACCCTGCCATCTTTCCACATTATGGGTCACACTTATGTATAGTTGCAATCAAATGCAAAATCCAAATGGGTCCCTATGTATGCTGACCAATAAAATTTTGAACATCCAAAACCTTAACTCCCCCATAATGCTCCAAGATGACTGGCAAACAATGTAAATGCTGCATGCTGTGTTTGCACTACTGGACGAGCAACCTCCAGCACATCAATGTCATGTTTGCCATTCTGCTCCTTGAGCATAGTCTACAATCAAACCCCTGTGCCTATTCCCTCTTACACTCAAATACAGGAGGATACTGAACACATATTTCAAGTCAAACCATGCATAGGACAGATCAAAGCCAGTGTAGCCCAACTTGAAAACCAAACAGATGTCATCTACATATCAGGCATGGGTTCAAGTAAGACACTGACCTTCTGGATCCCCATGATCTATGAAAAGGACAGCATCACTGTTCTCATCACTGCACTGAACATCCTAGGCAAACAAACAGCAGAAACACTGCAGCACACTGGAGTAAGTGCTATTAATGTCACTATCAATCTGACATTCAAGGTATTTGTTTGACATAAAACCAATGTTCTGCATGTTCATGCATTCCAGGATATCAAAGCATGCAAAGCACCAAGTCTGAAGTCAGGAGAGCGCCAATGAGAGCACAGACCTCAGGAGCATGTGCCTCCATAGTCTGTTCCATTTGATCCATACAGAAGTTTTCATGCTGATCTGAAGTCACATTCTTTGCATTGAAGTGGAAGCCCCAATGACCATCAGTGAGCACATGGATCTATTCCATGTATATTGTAGTAGCTGCAGAATGTGTCCATGCTCAGACTGCAGTTGCTGCAAGTGGCACACAAGAGTATGCATCAAAAACTCAAGCAGTGTTCTCAATGAGATTTTGCTTAGCTGAGTCATGGCTACCAATAGAAGATGCAAGCAAAGACAGAAAAGGTCAGTAGGGGTGCAGTTTATATTTGCCAAGAACTCTAGAATGGTCCCAAGCCTCCCTGGCAGCATCAGGAAGCAGAATGGCAAACATGACATTGATGCAATGCAGGTTGCACATCTAGTAGTGCAAACATGGCATGTGGCACTTACATTGTTTGCCAGTTGTCTTGGAGCGTTATGAGGGGGTTAAGGTTTTGGATGTTCAAAATTTTATTGGTCAGCATACATCAGGACCCATTCAGACTTTGGGCTTGATTGCAACTACACATAAGTGTGACACATAATGTGGAAATATGGCAGGGTAGGAGTCTGGGATGGATTCACAAAAAACCCATGGGTAATCCACACTTGTATCATGCTTTAAGATATGATAATTGAACTAAGGAATATACAGGAATAATGCTAACTACTTAAATGGGTTGGGGTCTGTGCTCAATTAGATGAGTAACTTTTTGTGGTCCATCAAACATCTATCACTTGCCTGAGTGGAGGCTGCAGCTGAGCCTATCCATATGGTTAACTGCACTCAATGTTGAAAATTAAAAAGAATAATGAGAAGTTAGAACTAAGCTCAGTTTCCTCCAGGGAATCGTACTTGCCATGCACAAGCATTGGCTCACACCCAGCTAGTCAAATGTGGCATTTGTTTAAGTCTGAAACTTACAGATTGATTAAACTTCCAACCCAATTTTGAGTGAAAAGTGAGGAAAAACTTTGATCATTATGTAAATTTCAGGCTTAAACAAATGCCACATTTGGCAGTTGAACAAATTGTGGTGAACATCTGAACAAAATTTATCTTTTGGGTCCAAACAAATCTTAATAATACATGGGGTCAGATTTCATCAATATTTGTTAGTGATTCAAAATGTGGACCAATTTATGCCTTTGTTTAGTGTGTGGCCTTTGTACAAATCTTGAACAAAAGTGCTATTTGTTATGTGTTTGTTTGACCATTTGTTTAATCAACAAATTCTGAGATCTCTCTAGTGTCAAGGAGTCCTGCCACTGGATATGTTCTAAGACACGTTGTTGATATTCATGCATGAATGAATGAGTCATGGCTTGCATGTTAACAAACTAGTTTGACAAAGGAGCATCAAAAGCACCAATTTCTGACTGAGTACCCTCAACTATACTGCAGCCAATCTTCAAGATACAAGTCTTAAATGATGTCTCCCTAGGTGAAGTGTGCACATACAATAAGAGAATACATGAGTGAATGGAAAAAGAATGTGAAGTGATCAAAACTAGAACTTTTTCTCATAGAAAATTTTGACCTGCTTACCAACTCTTTAAGGTATGCCATGAGACTTGGTGGGTGTTTGTGCAACACATGACAATGCATGACAAATTGTGACAAAGCACTCTCCCTCGGTGAGCAGAAATTGTCTTCTTCACTGTCAGAGTCGCTAGGCTGCTGGGTGTTGGTGAATATTAGTAATCTCGCAGTAGCTAGCCATGTATTCTGATAACACGGTCTGGGAAGGGCTCCAGATTGTTGTGCTCATGTGGGAAGGGCTCCAGATTGTTGTGCTCATGTGGGAAGGGCTCCATAGCGGTACACTCAACATGACTTGCAGGAAGGGCTCCACGGTTTGTCCAGAGGTTTATTTTACTGCTAGGAAGGGCTCCGGCACATACATGGCTTATTTTTTTTGTTTAACTATTGATTCTCACACTTGCTTCCAGGAAGGACTCCAGTCAACTTGTTTTTCAAATCACATATCCCCCCTTCTTATATTCGTTCAACTTCTATTATCACTATGCCTGGAGACTTGATTGCCAAGCTCAATGAGACCAATTACTACACTTGGAGTCTTGTTATGAAGGTGCTACTTGTTTTCAAGGACCTTTGGGGTGTTGTGGATGGTACTGACATGTGTCCTCCTGGTATCCCTACTTATAAAGCTGTCAGATCTTACAAGAAGAATCTGCAGCAGGCACAAGCTGAAATAACCCTCAATGTTGAGCCTGATCAGCACCCCATATCCACGAAGGGAGTCCTGCTGAAATCTGGGAGAGCCTTTGCAAAGTTCACATGGCATGTGGTTTTGCTTCCCAACTCACAATGTGCTGTTGCTATCTCACAATGAAGAAGTCTGATACACAGAGCATGCAGACATGGATTGCCAATGTCAAGTATGTTTCTTTTTGTCTCAGCCAGGCAACCATCCCCATTCTGAATGTCAATATGGAACTTCAAGATGCCATCAAGGCATGGGTTAGGGCTAGAGAAGAAGAGGATATGATCCTCATTCTCACTAATGGTTTGGGGGAGACGTACAACAACCTCGTTGTTGCCCTCGATTATACTTCGCCTGAGAAGCTAACTCTCAATTACATCATCACTCGTCTTCTTAACAAAGAAGTACACCAGCTGAACCTGGACCTGATCTCAATCCCCAATGCACCAGTAGAGGCTCAAGCACTCACTGTCAAGGTTTGCACATGCACAGCCAAGCGATCACCGAACATTGTTTGTCATAATTGTGGTGGCAAAGGACACTACAAGGCCAAATGCCCCAGCTCCCCTCAAGATGATTCACACAACTCTGAAAGGATCCACACATCATATGTGACATCTGCTACTTCAGATGTGTAATTTGCATTTTAGATAACAGTATTGGAATGTGAGTGATGTCAAGTAGTCATCACATGTCACGTCAGTGTAAAACTAGTATAAAAGTTCATACTTGATGTATTTTAGCCTCACATATTTGTACCCCACCTTCGTGCCACCATCTCTGCTTCGATTATGGAAGAGTGTTGGCATATATTAGTAATCTCACAGTAGCTAGCCATGTATTCCGATAACTACGGTTTTGGTGTTTTATTTATACTACCTTTTCTCTTGCCTCTGGCCTCCATCCCTGTGCATTTGCTCAACACTGGGTGTCACCTCCAAAAAATCTCTGCTCTTAGATCTATTGAGCACCACTGGATTTCCATTCTCCCTCTGCCAAGAATCCTCCCCCTGAATGGGGCCACATTCAATGTTGACCCAATCCTCTCTCGATGTATATTATGAGTTTAAGCCAAGAGACCTAGACAGTGGGCCTGGTGTCTGAGTCGATGACAGGGTTACAAGTGCAAGGTGCATAACTGTTGCATAAGTAACTGACTGGGAGGTTGTACTTTCTGATGGTGTTCAGTACAATTGCATAAACATAGAAGATGACCATGTGTGGTGACCGAGGATGTCATCATTTTTGATCCTTCAACACTTGTGGGAAAGGATGAAGCCATCCCTAGCCCCTGGGTAAGTGGTGATGTACTTTGTGATCACAACCAGATCACTCACTTCTCTTCCTCGCTGATAAGCATTTGCACACACACTCAACAGACCAATCACAGACCTTATCATGTTCTAAATTTCTCTCCTTACCCTATATGTGGGGTTATTGCGCACCCACTCATGTTTCTTACCGTGACATGCTTTAGTAAGTTAATTGTCTTGGAGTTTAGAACTTGAGAGTTAGTCACCCATTTGTGTCTCTACACCAACTTCCAAGTCATGATGCTTCATACTATCTCTGCCCCAGGCTCTCATCCTGCATTGACTACTATGCACCATTCAGTGTACAATCTGGTGAAACCAGATGTGACATTTGTCCAGACACTCATACAAGACTCACAGATCATCATGTGTGAGTTTATTGGAGTATGCTGGTGGTATGTCCAACTTTCTCTGTCCTACTACCTTGTAAGGCACCCAGGCCATGGTTTTCCACAGGGGTTAGGCCCCAATCTGGGAATTTAGGAAATGTGGAAAAAATTGTCCAAAAACATTGTGTTTCTAAAAAAAGCAAGAAAATTGTAGAAAAAATGACTGAAACTTTAAATTCTCAAAAGGGTTTCTGAGCTCAAGTTCGAGAACCTTTCAAGAATTTAATTTTTTACCCGGGTTTTTTCCCTTTCTCGAAAACATTTTGTTTTCCTTAGATTATTCTCAAGTTCCCTAAATTTACGAATCCAGGCTTAATCCCTGTGTTTCTCTGCTTCGCAAGCTCATAATGTCTTCGCCTTGTAGTTTCAGACCCAAATCACTCACTGTTTAGTATCTCTGTAGCAAGCCGGGACGCTCCATCTTTTGTAGTTATTGGATGCATCCCCCCTGCAGGTTCTTGTTCTGGTCTGATCGTGTGTCTGTCAGGTGTATCAGCATGTATTTGCACCTAGTCTTCGCAGTGGCACTCACAAGGCACTAACACGCTCGAGTCAGATGAGCACCCTTCGCTTCTCCGATAAGTTGTCTCTCCACTAGACTCACCCTCGTCCATCCTACGCAGTCACAGCTCCTTGATGAGATAATCGTGTTGAATGATAGGTTTCCAGGCCGGCTTCAATTGTAATGGTGTGACGATGACGGAAGAGGGAGAGCATCTGGAGGCGGTGATGTAGGGATGGGACGTGAACAGATGGGGTGTGCGGGTGTAAGGGATGTGAGGGCGTGCATATGTAAGGTAATATCTACGAGGGAGTTAGCAACGGAGAGTCGTATGAAAAAAAAGGAACGCACGTATACCCAAGGGTCATGATTGGCACCACGCACGTACAGAGTATTAGTATCACTGTTGTTATAAAAATGATACGTCGCTGTGGTGGCGAATCTAAGCGGCCTCGAACAGAAACCACATCAATACATGGAGATAGCCTTGACGACTGAGGATATGCGGGGAGCCGGATACACATCTTAGCGCTTCCACCAGCGGAGGAAGCACTTTGACAGAGCCGAGACTGGGATATTTGAGAAGGTCCGGAAGTTTCGTTAGTGTGAGACGAGACAGAAGTCCACTGGAGCCACTCTGTTCATTTGCATCCGTATTGAGCCCACCGCACGGAATCCACGATCGCGAACATGGACGTATGGTATCGAAGGTACGTTTTTTAGAAAGTAAGTGATATGACTGATTATACTAGAAAGACTTCAAGTAGAGTCTAAGGGGTATCGGACGTGGGGGAGACACGAACAGAAGCCTCGGCTCACCGACTAAATTTCAGACCACCATAGCTCTTTACATCGGTCGCGGGTGGAATTATATTCCGAAGTCGGTTGACCACCCAACACCTTGTTGCCACAAATCAAACATGTGTATTCGCCCAGGGGCGAGAGCCTGTCGCGTCACATGGAAGTGAATATCTAGGTTTTGAAGGGTGGCATCTCTAGAAACGCGGTCCAGATGAGATAAAGCAGGGAATTAGGAGCCGTGAATATGTTTTGGAGAGGTCATGGCATGAATCAGGGGATGCGTTGACGGCTCAGAAAGGTTGCGAGATGCCTCAGATGAGACCCAACGAGAGGCAAGGCAACCCATCCATTCAACATACAACGCAAACGGGTTGTGACCGGAGATATCTAGGCCAGGGATTTGAATATCTGTGCTAAGGGAGAAAGAAAGACGACGGTGGGTGAATCGGTGCACACTGGTTGACAGAGAGCGGGGTTACGTTGCTGACAAATTTAGCAATCTCCGCCGCCTGGCTCTGACCAATCACCAATCGCGCGCTTCAGGCGATCGTGCATGCTCTACGTTCGTTACTCACAACATCTATGTCACCGCCAATCACCGAGCGCAGATTGCATACGGTCCATCCTTTTCTCACCTCATCAGCGGCTCTGCAAACAGCTTTCCACACATCCTTTCGCTTGATTTATTATTGCTTTGTGACTCCTTTCGCATCTATGATTAATCGGACACCATCACACTGATGCCTGCCCCACTACCAAAATATTGACTGCGTCTCAGTCGCGGAATTGCTGTTCCACTCTTCGACGACACCCGGACCCACTGCCATCCGTGGTCTTTTCTCATCTCTGTTGCGGGGTTTTTCCCTCACTGCCTAATTGCTTCGGGACTTCTTTACCCTTGGGAATTCCCCACCCATTGATGTATATACGTCATGTGCAATGTCGGATTTGCCTTCGAAACGTGGTATCAAGGAACCGCGCCCATTGAAGAAACTGAGCTGCCCACGCAAGTGTTCCAGTCGCTCGTTGTTCTCGTGATCAGACATTCACCCATCTCTGAGTGCGTGGATCTATTCTTGCAAAGTGCGTTTGGTAGTGGGATTGATTCATTTGTGACTCGCTTCATCTTCCAGGTAATCTAGTCACTGTTGCGAAGCACTATCCATACGACTCTTCACAGATGGCACGTGCGCCCCGAAACACGGATGCACTTTCCTACACTCATCCCTATTATCAGGTGATCCACTCATCCTTCGCCTGCCAGTTCATGTTGCTGCCTAACCCGGAGTACAATAGCGAGTTTCCGTCATGATGAGCCTACATTTCACCTTGCAGCAGCCTTCCCTAACACAAAGACGGTTCCAACTCCAGCTAAATATATCTGGTGGCGGTGACAATCAACGACACACAAGTTTTCATGCTGATATGATTGAAAAAGCCTCAACTGCTAGTTCCACCCTACTCCGGTGACAGAAGTCGAAGAAACACCTAAAGCGAGGAGACGTTGTGTCATATCATCTGAAATCATTATCTATTCCCCAACATTCTTGATCTTATTGAGTTATTAGATCATTGTATAATCAGTGGGGAAAGGTATCCGGAACTCAGTGAGTTGAGCTGAAAGACACGAGAGGAAACCAGGAGTGAGCCGTTGTCTCGACGAGAGCGATGGAACACCCTGGGACTGCAATGTAGCGCGGGTCACCTTCTAAACAGCATCCTTGACATTTTGAACAGTTGAGATGAAAATTCAGATAAGTCTTGCATTCTGTATGTAAGACCATATACCAGATGTAGTGTCGCCATTCCCCATTCTCTCCTTCATCAACTCTACAAACCTTGCATATTTCTTGTCTCACTATGTCATCCCAGAGGGAACTAGCTACACTTATCCAAGAGCAATCAGATAGGTATGTGATATACTCATTCTCTAAGGTGAGAAGTTTCTGATTATTAGAGACCAGTATATGCATCATCTATCTTACTATTGTAGCATTTAGTGAGTCTTATGAGCATATAGAATACTCACCCCTGCTTCAGCAGTTTTAGCATATGATACTCTTCTCACCTTTCCATCTGAAGTAAAATACATTTGGCACAAGAAAATTCAATTAGGGACTGCTCTTTATCTATTGGCTCGCTATCCTACACTGCCTGTATTTCTGTTAAATATCTACCTGGATTTTGTAGCCATTCCCTCTTTATAGGTGTGTATTGTTGTTCTGTCTGACCAAACTTTTCTATTCTAACATAGACCAATAGTAAGCATCACACCACAATTTGATACAGCTGGTTATGAACTACAAATAGGATTTGCAATTCTCTGCTATATTTTTCAGGTGTTTGGGAATTGCTTCCCTTAATTGGAACTCAAGGTCATTATTTTCCTGTGATGTGCCAGAAGTAATACTCACTGTTGATTTAGGCCTATTGTTTGCAAGAGCATATGCTATATCCAGTTATCACAAGATGGTTTTTTTGCTGCTTACACTTTTGATCATCACTACCATTGCCCTATTAATGGTTGGTATTGCCATGCTTGATAAATTAATGATATTGAACAATTAGGTTGAAACAGCAAAACTTAGTTGTGATTTGGTTCCCAATATTGTTTCTTTGTATGTCAGGACATCTATCAAATTGATATTTACTGACCCAAAACAGGAGTGAGATGCTTGTCTTTATTTCTGATAACAGTGATTCACAATCAGTGCTTCAATGGTCACTCTCAATGGAGTTCTTGTGATTCTATTTGACACAGCTGTGGTTGTTGTGATCCTTGTGAACATACATGGGATATACAATTTTGGCATTGGAGATCAGCACTTCAAAAGAGTCCTTTGTCCAAATTGCTTGCCCAACAAGGTATTTTATCCTGTCTTGGTTGATGCCAAGAAAATTGACAGATATTTTAGGTATTCTGAGATATGGGAGATCTGACTTCTTAGCAGATTTATCCTAACAATCACCTTAGCAGGTACAGTCACAGGAAAAGTAATTCCAACCTCAATATGATGTTAACTGGCTGACCTGTTCTTCAATTCAGGCATCGAGAGTGAGTGGAATCTCAGTTATATTTGTGGTCACTCATGCTTTTACAATTAGCCAACCCTGCAAGGACTTCTCATCCCCTTCCAAAATTTGTTTGTGTTTTATACCATCTAACTAAAAGCACTACATTGATAATATTGTTGAAAGTGGATGATTTAGGGCCTATTTAGACCAGGGGACACTGTCACAGCACTGGGAACAGTGGATGGATACTCAGTTTATTAAGTAGGTAAAGAAAACAGAGTGTAACTACACATACCTGGGAACAGTGGATGGATACTCAGTTAGAGAGTCATCCACCCAGTTCCCCTACGCTTTAGGGCGCTTAATAAGCGCCCAAAGCGGAGTCAAAATACATCCAAGAAAAGAAACAACAATATCCAAGCAACTACACAAGCTAGAGCGATGGGACAACCACCAAATTCAACAAATATGATCACAGCTTGTCAGCTATTATTGTCTGCTGCTTTCACCTGGAACTTCAACAAAGAAACCACCACCCCAATGGCGGTATGACATCTCACTCCCATCCTCTGAGTAGTTTCCATGCAGTCACAGAAAGGATTCATAGGGCTGTTGTGGATGAGTTTGGTGACTTGAGCTTCAATGAGTCATTTGGGACAGAAGGATCACAACAAGATATTGAGCTGCAGGCTATTCACTCCCACAATGGAGTTGCAGAGATTAATCTTGAAGAATGTCCTTGGGCTGGAGGAAATGTTGGAGATGAGGAGGCTGGACCTGTGGCTTCAGGTGAGGATGGGTAATTTCATGACCCCAGTGTTGAATCAATTTTATTTCTACCAGGTTATGGTATGCTGAGGGAATAAATCTCCCAGTAAATGTTTTCTGTTAGCTCTGCTCTATTTATGGTCAGAGGTTTGATGATAAGGATAATTATCTCAAACTTGTTTCTGAGCACTGTTTGGTTATCTATGTTTTCATTTCAATTTCAGGTTCCTATACCATTTTTATATATTATATTGAAAACATCAAGTCAGACATACAGTCTTCAACCCCCAGTAGGGAGACACTGTCACAGAAGTGCAAGCAAAGAACCTGACATATTTAGTACATCCATCTCTATGACTTTTTCCTACATGTTTCAACTAGTTGATTTCCAACCTTAAAGACTAAATGTAATTTAGATTTTATTTACCTTCCTGACACTTTCTATTGCTGACCACCTTGTTCCCGGAATATTGTTGCACTGGCACGCTCCACCCAGTACTGAGATATAAAAATTGTCGAGTTTGGTGAGGGTACACCTTGATGGCCACTAGGCAGCCCTGCCTGCCAGTGTGTGACGATAAATATTGTATATAAGGATGCTCTGTTTTGTCCAACTTGAGAAAGTATTTGGAATGATTGGAGTTGAAATTATTGCTAACACTGACAAGTAGTATGTTGACATTTGACAACTTATAAAAATGGTTGTTTAAATACATAGGAACAATGTAATTTTAAATGTGTAGCCATGTAGAAATACAATTTTTGATTTTAGATATGTTCAAAACCAGCAAATGCCTAATGGAGTGCCTGTGTGTAGCACAGGTTACCCTAGTTCTTTGAAAACCGGGCCTCAGCAAGCTTGCAAGGAGGGCTGCGATGATGTAGTATTACATCAGCGTCCATCGCCGCCGATTTCAACACCATTCGGCTGCCAGGGGCTTGGGCGCTGTGATCTGCTGTGAAATAATTAATTGTCGACTTTTACCAAACTAAACCCTGGCAGGGCTGAGCGCGTAGCCCAAGTCACAGCTGGTGATGCGCGGATTGGGCGCAGGCATACGATTATAATATCTTCCAAAGACCGAGTCAGCTGGCTATTCTCAGCAACATCTGCGATGTCTCGGCACAGGAGATAGCGTAAGTTTCCAGCGCCCATGGACCTATATAACACTGATCCCATTTCATCTGAGTCTCCACTAAAAATGTCCGTCACCCGCTTTTTCGCCGCTAAACTCAGAGCAGAGTACGCCGGCGACGATGACAAGTCGAAGAAAATCAGGGAACGGTTGTTTCAGACGCATTTATCGCTCTACTTATCACTGCCCTACGTTTCCAATGTCCGGGGTGAGTGCACGCATTAACAAAAGTTTGTGTGATTTAACCGAAAATATCAGGTGTGAACGGTAGTCAGCCGTTGTCTGTTACACAGGGTTACCACGTGAGCACACATCAATTATCATAGCAAAATATGGGTAATGACGATTCCTATTTGACCAGTATGCCATTCTAGTAGTTTTCGAGGTATATCTCCCTTCAACTTTGTGTGAGGCCCTGCTCAGAGTCCTCATTCCGGTTCTAGTCTGAAGAGAAAATCGCTTACTACAATGATGAAGAGCCGTTACACCTTGCCTTCAAGGTGGATCGTTCTTAACCAGACGCGTGCTGTGATCTGACATGAGTATTGGTTTTTTAGGCTCAGAACAAGCAATACATCGAGAACGTATTTACTTGGGCCTTTCTGGATTGATTCCAAATACATTTCGTTATCACGGTTATATACAAGTCCCAATGTAGACTCTACATGTTTATAATCGCTCATGTCGTCCGGTTCAAGGCACACAGTTCCTTCTTGTTCTTCCATTCAAAATCTTCACTGACTATCGAGCTCGAGACCAGTCGTAATCGAGGTTCAAAGTTGGTGTACGTTACGGAGCCCTTCGTCGCGAATAACCGGCGTGTACTTTTGAATATGGTTGTGGCATTGCATCTCTCTTCACCGGATATAATTCTGCAGACCCTCAGGTGAGTACAGGGTTCTCATTTCTGAGTATAGAAAATATCTGACGACCTGTTTATTCGGATGGAGACAACACCTTTCCTTTTCTCCTTTCTATTCGAAAAGTGCCACCTTTCGCATCAAAGAAAAATGGTTGACGTAGCGACCCTGCAGACCTGGTAGATAAATTTGTAAAATCTGCAACCGCCATCAAGACGTATATGTACATGGCACACCTTGACACGACTGTACCCTCCTGCAAGAATCTCACGTAAGGACTTATGATAGACGTGTACGCTTTCATCATTATATGTACGATGATGCCATTGTCACGCATTGAGCTGAGGTGATGATAAATATCTACCCAATGAGGAGTTTGCAGCACAGCTAGGCATAATTTATTTTTCATCGGAAGGGGCGACACGGTGTCGAGGTGGTTCCTAGTACAGCGGTCTAATATAACAGGGGGGGGGGAACTTAAGAGTTAAGGGAGGTAAAATAGCAACCGACCTACCCAGCGCGGACACGCTGTAGGCAAACTTCGAAATATACAAAGGAGTCAAAAAAGGAGGCTGCGGCTGATACAAATGCGTAATACGAACGAGGACTGAGTACTGATTCTTTACAAACAAAGTGAGTACAGCAGTACCCAGTCCTTGAATACTTTGGGTTTTGTTTCAAGCATATGCCTCCTCAACACGAGATTTGAATAACTTATTTCTCAGTGAAGAGCTATTGGCCAGAAGTGGAAAATTCTGTACCGTAATCTGATAGCGAAAATGGAAGATCACTGGTGATTGTGCTTGTTGGCAAAGAGTTGGCTGTTTTCAAAGGTGATATAATGAATCACGTATCTTCTCACATCTGCAAGTCCTGTGACATCTTCTACAGTTTCCCCATCTGCTCTTATGTCACTCACATCTTTCCCTGGTTAAGGTATCCCAGTATAAGGTATGCAATACTATGGGCAACACTCAAGGTGATGTGTGATGCTTGAAGCGTGACAATGGAGGCACCATATGCTAATTTGCCAAACGGATTTTTGAAATTTGTGCCCACTAAATCCTGGCCGGGTGATTTGTCCTGATTTGCCAAATCAAATTTGTGCCACATGCTAATTCTGTCCCCGCTGAATAGAAAGATTAGTACTTCTATTGTGCAGGGAATGGATAGATAAAAGAAGAGGTTTAAAATTTCTTAGAGAGATAAGGATTGAAATGTTTTAAGGAAAGGTAAAAGGTAACTTAGAGGTTTCAAATAGGTTGATGGACTTCAAATAGTAGCAAGGTACTGTGTTATCCTAAGGTACGAGTGGTCTGGAGACGTAGTCAGATTGTTATGTCTAGATACGACTCGTTCATGAGTCTTCTGTAAAAGAAACAAGATGAAGATGAAAGGTAGTGTGTATGTATCCCTAGGAATCGACTCAGGGAGGGAAGCAGTCCCCAGAGTCATTTTGACTGGTTCCTTATATAGAATACTCCCTCTCCCTCGGTATCTAAATCCTACCTTGGGGGTTTCTCCATTCTTATCCAGACTGAGGCTTTATCCCTATTGTTACAACCAATTGAGTTCTGTAGACATAACCCCCATTTGTTCGTCCCAAAATAGATCCCTCAGTAGCATGTGATTCTTAATTGATCCTGCCTGGTCCCGAGCAGTAGGTCAAGTGATCCCACAACCATTTTCCAGAGTTCTCATCTGTCTCTCCCTTTTGTCTGATGTATTCTTTTGAGTCTTTCCTTATCCTCTTGTTCATGTATACATGGCAAGTACAGTATTTGGGACCTAGCCGGAACCCACGCCATCTACCTCCTGTGTTACAGACCAGATTGGACGGCAAATCAGATTTGGTTGGAACTCTCCTTCACCAAAGTCAAACATTGCGATATTCAGAGATGCATGGAATATTGGAAGATTCGGAAGTCAGAGATCCGAAGCTGATCTACATGGGCATCGGCGTCAACTTATGGCTTGTGCCCTCTTGGATTTCTAGTGCCCTAGTATTTCAGATTTCGACTGGACAGGGATATCAGAATACCGGTGGTCGGGTCTGTACAGAAGAGGATCAGTAACAAACAGCAAGTTGAGACATATTGGGTGAGCAGAAGAATTCAGATATTTGGGAGTTCGTAAATGTGAAAAGGGATGAGGATGACGATAAATGAATATTGAGTGAGTTTTTGGCTTTATGGAAAAGTGAGTATAATCAAGGAGTGGATATTTTGGAGAATCGGAAGAATGTCAGAATCAGAATATTCAGGTTATTGATATAATTATCAATGATATAAGGACATATATGCTTGAACAATATACAAAGTAAGATATGGAGGAAGTACTAATATATATAGACTTTAATACAGATAACAGGATTGGTATAGGTTTGTAAGTTGAATATACAAGCTGAGGAATGTATTTAAAGGAATATGCAGGATTCCCGAATCGGAAACAAGGAGATAAGAGTGCGTGATATGGAGTTCTGGAATTGGAGCTAATATGGAAATCGAGATAAAACATATGGGGATAAGATCAAGATGGATCATGACTAAGGATGTTGAAATGGGGGTATATTGGGAATACACAGAAAAGGCTTATTGGAAAAGCGGAAATGTCAGAATAACAGGAGACAGATCTGGGATCTAACATCCTTCCAACATTGACGAGCTCCTGCTCATTGACCATTCATCCCCAGTGAAAAGTGGTTTGGTTCAGGTCTGGCTCCTTGGTCAGGCTCCAGTGAAACCACTCATGCCCACTGGGACCTGCCAAATGGGACACTCAGAACAGATGAAATTATTAGTTCCTATCCCCCAGTATGGTAAATCTGTTCCCCTCAGGTCCCCCTGGATCTCTTTCACTGTCATTCATTGTTCAGGCCTCTTGCACAAAGGGAGAAAAATTAGGCTCACATCCATTGATTTCAGCTATTAAATACAGGTGTTCTGCTGCTATCCATCACTGTCTGCTTGTGTCCAGTGCATTATGCCAAGCAACCTGATCTGTCAACCTCCATTAATCACTGGAGGCAAATAACAATTTTCTGAGTCAGAAAATCCTCATAATCAGGTTTCCTGAAGATTTTCTGGAGACAGAAAATCTTCATAAAATTCTAAAAATTTTTCCCAGAAAACCATGCAAGAAACTCTTGCCAAAAACAATGATTTTTTGATGATTTTCTGAGTCCAGGAAACTTAGAGAATATTTTGTGTGGCCACAGGTTTTTCTACAACCAGGAAAGCTTGCAAAAACTCTCGGAAAACCTTGCGGAAAACCTTGTGGAAAACCATGGCTATTTAAGAGTTTTCTGATCAAAGAAACTCAAAAAGTAAATGAGTTTTTTGAACCAGGAAATTTTTGGGAAATCTTTTGTTTCTAACAGATTTTCTGGTGCCAAAAAATCCTAAGAAAACCATGAGAATTATTCCCAGAAAATCATGGAAAATGGCAGGATTTCCTGAGGATGTCCTGAGTCCAAAAAACCTAAAAAAAGAATCTTGTGGAATCAACGTGAATCCTGTTGATTCATGCTGATTCTTGGAGAATCTGCATGAATAAACAAGATTCAGGTATATTCATACACAGCTTCAGCACATTTTCTCCTGCACTGGGGCACTTGATCCCACGCCAGCATACCTTTGCTCTGGTGCCACACTCAAAGCAACAACCACGCACGACGGCGCCACACCTCGCTTCGACAACACAACAGCAACAGCAGCAGCAACAGGTGGGCCTTGACAGTGCCCTAGTGCTCATCGCACATCAACGCCCCCACCCACATTTACCCCCGATGTTGCCATCACCGAACTACACCTTATCTGTCTTGGCCTTGCTCTCAGCCTATCTGTTCCACTACAAAATCCTCAACAGCACTGACAGGTACGCATCCATTTTTGTCGTATGTTTGTCATCCTAACACCTTTCACAGGGCTTTCCACATTGCCAAGCATGCGTTCAATGATGCCATTGTAAAGCTGGGCAGCCTGCTACTGGCTCCTCTGCAGGTTCTGCACCTCCCACCACACCTGCACTGGCCCCGTCGCCTACCACATCATGCTCACCTGCATCGTGCTTTCCGCTGCCGTCGCTCGACAACTCTGACTGCCACAGTCTCCATGGTATGTTGCTCCCCGCACCATCGCCCCATCCCTGCTCACCCGCTGCAGACTCGTCGCGTGCTTCATTCATCATGTCACCCACCTCTGACAACCGCTCGTCATCGCTCTCCACACCCCACAAGCTGGCCTCTGTCGACGGCAATGCCCTGTGCACCCCGCCTCACTTTGATAGGAACACCCACAGCAACACGAGTGGGCCCTGACAGCACCACAAGGTGTTGCACTTGCTCTCATGCAGGCGCACTCACACTGGCTCAGCGCACTCGCCACGACATCAACACTCTCGGAGCGACGACAACACACCCCCTCTCCCCTTGACCACCACACCTGCAGCAACTCCAGCAGGCCCTGATGCTGGCGCACGCGTCACAATGTTGCCACTTCCATAGCAATGACTATGCACCCCCCCTCGCCCCGACATCACCTACAGCAATAAATGGCGCTGCAAGGTGCCCCGGCGCACTCACACTGCTCAGGCGCATGTGTCACGATGTGGCCACAGCCACAGGGATGACCACGCACCCTGCCTCACCTGGACAGCACCACCACACCAACTGATGGTGACCACACACCCTGCCTCACCTGGACAGCACCACCACAGCAACTGACGGTGCACTTGCACAGCACCGGCACATGTGCCACCACATCGCCAGTCTCAGAGCGATGACACACCCCCTCCCCTTGACTGCCACACTTGCAGCAACTCCAGCAGGCCCTGACACTGCCACAAGGTGCGCTGGCACAGATGCACACTGGCGCCAGCACATGCACACTCACACCGGCACTGGTGCAGGTGATGCCCCGTTGCCACTTCCACAGCAACGACGACGCACCCCCTCTCTCGCCTAAACATCACCCACACCAATTGACAACATTGCAAGGCGTGCTGCTGCAGACGCGCACTGTCGCCGCCATAGGCCCACTGTTACTGCGCTGGTGCACGCCCCTTGACGTTGCCGATTCCACAGCAATGATGACACAACCCCCCTCACCTCGACATCACCCACAGCAACAGACCTTCACCCCAAGGTGCACCGCTGCTGCCTGAGACGCATCTCAATTCTACTCACCATTTATTTTCAGCTACTTGTGGGTTCGTACCTCGAAAACAACCAGACTCGGAAAAAATATTGGAATGCCAGCTATGTACATACTTTTTTCATTATCGTCTGAGCCTTTCTGATATTTTTTTTGGCTTTGTAGACTTGAGGAGCCGTGTATCTTGTCACTGAAGTGGGGACTAGGGAGAGGTGCGTGAGGGATTTCCTTCAACATATACTGGTACTATACTCACCCATATTTCTTCCCCACAGTTGGACTCATTCGTCTATCTGTGAAAACAGTGGTGCATATTGGATTTTATTCCACCAACGAAATATTGACATACCTCTTCGCACACTTTTCCCTTGCTACCCCCACCTTGAATTACTGTCCCCAATGGCCCTTGTGCGATTTCCCAATGGTTGCAGACGCCTGGTTTGACTTTCACTTGCGTTGACAATGGTGTCGAGCTAGTGTGGAATTTGGTCAGTCCGTATTTTCGTCAATAGAGGCCACTAGTGAGTTTCTCTCAGATTTTCGAGCCGCTGGCAGGCTCCACCACCTTGAATATTCAATGTCGGGTGAATCAGCTCACGTAGCGGACATCTATCTCGCATGCACGTTCTCTGGATCACCCTAAACGTAAGCCTATTTCCAATCTTCATGCTATGTATGTGGTATGTACTTACCTTAAGTCCAGTATAGAGGTGTGTTGGTTATGCGACACTGCAAACCTAGTTCAGTTCCTTTCCATCTCTTTCTCGACTTCGTAACTAGCCTGTACATTGCACGCTTCATAAGTCCATTCAATGTTGATTTCTCTGTGAAAGTTCACTTACCGGCGATTGTAGGCCCAAAGCGATGTTGCTGGTTGCTGATTCCTTTGACCCCCTTCCCTCTTCACACCTCCCCATCCACATCCCCAATGTTGGGGCATTCACTCCATGGAATGTTCTGACTCCCCTCCTTCACATGACTTTACAGTCAGCCCATTCTGTCCCATTTAGGCTGTCCTACCTTGGCAGCTATTGTATGTTTATTTTTCATTGTATAAGCTTGGTTTTATTGACCTTCTCCCAGCAGGCTAGCCCCACCTAAAGTTACATTCTCATCAAGGGGACGTCTCCATGGCTGGGTAGTGTCTGCTTCTAAGCCGTCTCCACGTAGTCATACTAAGAATCATCGTAAGTCCCTTTTCATTCATCATCTCAAAACTCAATGCACTGTTTTGAAAAATTTGAAACTGCCAGCAGGCTAGCCCTCCTCAGGGATAGGAGTTTGAGAGGTTCGAGAAATGTCCCAACAGCTGCTTTCTGGCCGTATGTATATGATCTTCATGTATTGGCACAAGGAATCTTGGTAAATCAATGTTTCGCACAAAGTCTCGTGATGTTGATGGCTGGCACAGGCACACGTGCACTTCACTGGTGCATGCGCCATGACACCGCTGCTTCCATGGTGACAACGATGCACCCCCCCTCTCCCAACATCACCCACAGCAACTGACAACGCCGCAAGGTGTGCTGCTGCAGACACACACTGGCACAGGGGCAGGCACACTCGCACTGCACCGACGCACTCCCCCACGCATCGACATCACCACTACAGCAACTGACAGCACCACAAGGTGTGCTGGCGCACGCGCCATGATGTTGCTGCTGCCACAGGGACGATGACACACCCCCCTCTCACTGACATCGCCCACAGCAACTGATGGCCCCACAGACGCGCACTGGCGCAGGGGCAGGCATGCTCGCACTGCACCGGTGCACGTGCCACAGCCCACAACATTGTCGCTATCACAGCAACAACGACGCACCCCCTCCACGTGTCGACATCACCACCACAGCAACTGATGGGGCTGCAAGGTGTCCCGCCGCAAATGCGCACTGGCGTAGGCGCACGTGTACGCGCACTCGCCACAATGTCGCCCTTCTAACAGCGACGATGCACCACCCCTCGCATCAACATCACCACCTTCAGCAACTCATGGCGCCACAGATGCCCACTTCCTCCAGTGCACACACCATGACACCGCTTCTCTCACAGTGACGATGATGCAGCCTGCCTCGCCTGCATAGAACCACCACAGCAACTGATGGCACTGCAAGCTGTGCTGGCACATGCACCACGATGCCGCCGCTCTCACAGCGATGATGACGCACCCCCCCACGCATCGACATCGCCACCACAGCAACTGACAGTGCCACACGGTACACCGGTGCATGTGCCACCATGTTGCTGCTCTAACAGTGACGACGATGCACCCCCCATCGCCCCAACATCACTTACAGCAACTAACAGCGCTGCAGCCACATGGATGACCATGCACCCCGTCTTGCCTGGACAGTACCATTACAGCAACTGATGGCACCGCTTGCCCCACCGCAAGGTGTACACACACTGTTCTAGTACTACTCTCACTCCATATCCTGGGAACCCTCCCCGAAGCAGCATTGGAAGAGAGTCGTGTGGCTTGCGGTACAGGAACTTGGTTACATATAGATCCATGTGGATCTATCCTGACTGGTGTGCAAGAGAGGTTGGAGTTCCATAGTGGATCACATCATCAGAACACCATTTTGTGCATTCACATTGTTCTATTTCATCCAGGTAGACAAACTTATGTACATAGTGGACTTGGTAAAGAATCATGTGGGATAGATAAAGGAAGGCTATGCCAGCCCGAGCCTTCAATATCCACATTGATGTGCATGTGAATGGTGTGGCTGTGATTAGATTAGATATGACCATTTATAGGGAATCACAGGAGGCAGCTTCGCTAGGCCTCGCTCCCTTGCAGCATGTCACTCTAATGAGCTTGAAAGGGAAAATCTATATGTAGTGGCCATGTGAAGGCAGATACAGCAGATCCATCACCGCACTCACCAACGGTTCACCATGCGGCACTGTTGGAGCTGCTGGTGTTGCTGCTGGTGTGGTGATCGAGGCGAGGAAGTGTGAGAGCAGAGACATGGTGGTGCGTGCGCTGGTGCACCTTGTGGCGCTGTCAGGGGCTGCGATGGTGCTGTCAAGGCAAGGGGGGTCTTTGTGGGTGTGAGAGCGCTGGCGCAGTGCGTGTGCGCCAGAACCAAGGCATGTCTGCGCCAGTGCACCTTGTGGTGTTGTGATTGCTGTGGGTGGTGATGTCAAGGCGAGGGGGTCCATCACTGTGAGAGCAGCAATGTTGTGGCGTGTGCGCCAGAGCCAGTGTGCGTCGGTGCCGGCACACCTTGTGTTGTCAGTTGCTGTGATGGCAATTTCGATGTGTGGGGGGTGTGTCGTCGCTGTGAGAGCAGCGGCGTCATGGTGGGCCCACCGGCGCAGTGCGAGTGTGCCTGTCCCTGTGCCAGTGCGTGTCTGCATCGTCGCACCTTGCAGCACCATCAGTTGCTGTAGGTGATGATGTTGAGGCGAGGTGGGGTATGTCGGTGTCGCTGTGAGAGCAGCGACGTGGTGGTGCCAGCATCAGTGTCTGTGGCGGCGCACCTTGTGGTGCTGTCAGTTTCTGTGGGCGGCGCTGTCGAGGCCAGGGGGGGTATGTCGTCGTTGCTTTGGAAGCGGCGATGTGGTGGCGCGTGCACTGGCGGACCTCACAGCACCGTCAGCACCAGCTGGAGGTGCTGTGGGTGTCGTGGGGGGCGAGGGGGGGTTCGTCATTGTCCTCCTGAGAGCGGGGACATTGTGGCATGTGCACCAGTGCAGTACAAGTACGCTGGTGCCAGAGCATGCACTGGCACACCTTGCGGCGCCATCAAGGCCCAGTGGAGGTGTTGCAGTTGAAGTGAGGGGGGCTGCGTCATTGTTGCTGTGGTGACAATGTCAATGGGCGGGGAGGAGGTGAGGTGGCGTACATTGTCGTGGCTGTGAGAGTGGCGGTGTTGTGGTGTGTGCACTGGCCCAGCACGAGTGCACCTGCCCCTATGCCAGTGTGTGTCTGTGGCAGCGCACCTGGCAGCACTATCAGTTGCTGTCACATCTGGACCTTGCGTCTCCTCTCCGATGTTACCCTCATCCAACAATTGCCTACTGTCCTCAGGCTGCTTTCCACAGACGGGACACATGCTGGAGGTGCTGGGGTGTTGCTGTTGAGGTGAGGCGGGGTGTGTTGTCGTCGCTGTGAGAGCGGCGACCCTGTGGCACATGCACCAGCGCAGTGGGAGTGCGCCTGCGCCAGAGCCAGTGCGCATCTGTGCCAGCGCACCTTGTGGCAGTGTCAGGGCCCGCTGGAGTTGCTGCAAGTGTGGCAGTCGAGGGGAGGGGTGTGTCATCACTCTGAGACTGGCGATGTGGTGGCGGCACATGTGCCGGTGCTGTGTGAGTGTGCCATCAGTTGCTGTGGTGGTGCTGTCCAGGTGAGGCAGGGTGGGTGGTCGTCCCTGTGGCTGTGGCCACATCGTGGCACGTGCGCCTGAGCAGTGTGAGTGCGCCGGGGCACCTTGCAGCGCCGTTTGTTGCTGTAGGTGATGTTGGGGCGAGGGGGGGTGTATAGTCATTGCTGTGGAAGTGGCGACGTTGTGACGTGTGCGCCAGCATCAGGGCCTGCTGGAGTTGCTGCGGGTGTGGCGGTCGAGGGAAGAGGGGGTGTGTCGTCTTCGCTCTGAGAGTGTTGATGTCGTGGTGAGTGCGCTAAGCCAG
This sequence comes from Ramaria rubella, assembly GCA_015039355.1. Lineage (NCBI taxonomy): Eukaryota > Fungi > Basidiomycota > Agaricomycetes > Gomphales > Gomphaceae > Ramaria > Ramaria rubella. The sequence goes on from MU134554.1 coordinate 54,750, forward strand.
TGTGAGTGCGCCTGCGTGAGAGCAAGTGCAACACGTTGCGGTGCTGTCAGGGCCCACTCGTGTTGCTGTGGGTGCTTCTATCGAGGTGAGGTGGGGTGCACAGGGCATTGCCGTCGACAGAGGCCAGCTTGCGGGGTGTGGAGAGCGATGACGAGCGGTTGTCAGAGGTGGGTGACATGATGAATGAAGCACGCGACAAGTCTGCAGTGGGTGAGCAGGGATGGGGTGACGGCATGGGGAGCAACATACCGTGGAGACTGTGGCGGTCAGAGTCGTTGAGCAACAGGGGCAGAAAGCACGATGCAGGTGAGCACAATGTGGTAGGCAACAGGGACGGCGCAGGCGTGGTGGGAGGTGCAGACCTGCAGAGGAGCCAGTAGCAGGCTGCCCAGCTCGGCAATGGCATCGTCAAGTGCATGCTTGGCAATGTGGCAAGCCCTGTGAAAGGTGTTAGGATGACAAACATACGACAAAAATGAATGCGTACCTGTCAGCGCTGTTGAGGATTTCGTAGTAGAACAGAGAGGCTGAGAGCAAGGCCAAGACAGATAAGGTGTAGTTCGGTAATGGCGACATCAGAAGTAAATGGGGGTGGGGGCGCTGATGTGCGGTGAGTGCTAGGGCGCTGTCAAGGCCCACCTGTTGCTGCTGCTGTTGCTGTTGTGTTGTCGAAGCGAGGTGTGGTGCCGTCATGCATGGTCGTTGCTTTGAGTGCACCGGCACCAGAGCAAAGGTGCACCAGCACAGGATCAAGTGTGCCGGCGCAGGAGAAAATGCACCAGAGCTGTGTATGAGTATACCTGAATCAGCATGAATCAACAAGATTCACCTAGAATCACACTGATTCTGAAAAAACCTGCATGAATCAACAGGATTCATGTTGATTCCACAAGATTCTTTTTTTAGGTTTTTTGGACTCAGGAAATCCTGCCATTTTCCATGATTTTCTGGGAATAATTCTCATGGTTTTCTTAGGATTTTTTGGCACCAGAAAATCTGTTAGAAACAAAAGATTTCCTGAAAATTTCCTGGTTCAAAAAACTCATTTACTTTTTGAGTTTCTTTGATCCGAAAACTGTTAAATAACCATGGTTTTCTACAAGGTTTTCCGCAAGGTTTTCCAAGAGTTTTTGCAAGCTTTCCTGGTTGTAGAAAAACCTGTGGAAACACAAAATATTCTCTAAGTTTCCTGGGCTCAGAAAATCGTCAAAAAATCATTGTTTTTGGCAAGAGTTTCTTGCATGGTTTTCTGGGAAACATTTTTTAGAATTTTATGAAGATTTTCTGTCTCCAGAAAATCTTCAGGAAACCTGGCAGATTCTGAGGATTTTCTGAAAGATTTTCTGACTCATAAAATTGTTATTTGCCTCCAGCGATTGCCCACTGCACTCCTCTGCTCCAGACCTCTCCCCCACATCCCTCCTGTTACTGTACTTTGAGTTCACCATGGTTTATTAGCTCTGTATAATAACATAGTTAACCAACAAAGTTTTGACCTGTAGACAAAATAGACAGCAATAAATTAATAACCATATGGCAAGAGAGACACAATGGCTCATTCAAAGGCTATTGAGGACCCTTTTGGAGTTAGTAGTACCCCTGTAGCTAGTATTCCACATGGGTACACTTAACCCGTGAGGGTTATGGGTATGGGTCCCCACAGGTTGGGTATGGGTCAGACATGTCCGACTCATACCCAACCTGTGGGTATTGCTGGACTGGACTAGCCCATTGGGCCCAGTGTCCATGGCTCCACGTCCCTAAGCAGTGTAAGGCCTGGCCCCACATCCCTATGCCATGTAGGGGTGTGACCCAAGCCCCTATGCCACGTGGGGACCCACCTCAAGTCCCTACACTGCGTGGGGAACCACCCCACATATTTATGCAGCATAGGGACCCACCCCACGTCCCTCCATGGTGTAGTGAATTGCCCCACATCCCTACATGGTATAGGGCATTTCCCCACATCCCTACATGGTGTAGGGCAATGCCCCACGTCCCTATGCTGTGTGGGGACCCACCCTAAGTCTCTATGCCACGTGGGAACCCACCCCACGTCCCTACGTTGTCCTGTGCACCGCATCCCTACATTGTTTTACACGTTGTTGCATGTTGCTGTGTGGTCACGCCTGGGGTCATCTGGCCACGCAAGGTGGGAGGTGTGGAGGGGGGTGTGAGAGGAGGGTGGTGCGTGGTGCGTGGTGCGGTGGGTGGTAAAGGCCGGTGGAGAATGCCGGCCCGTACCTGTGGTGTACCTGGCAAGACCCGTACCCAGACAGTGGGTAGGGGTTGGCTCACAGGTTTTTGTACCTGTGGTTACCCGTGCCGATCACTACCTGTAGCCTTGTTTGTTGCTTCAAGGGTGGCTATTTCTGTGGAGGAGTGAGCACATGTCAATCAAACCAAGAGACACATACAGCTTTGATGTCCGCCGGTGCTTCCTTGTATGCATTGTTGACTTGCTTTCTCATACGTTAGATTTTCAGGTTCTAAAATTTGATAAGAAAGCAGCATTTTCAGGAGATTTTTCAACCAGAATAGTGAATGGATAATCTGTAAGGAAAAGGCATTTTTATCACATTTTTATCACTGCAGATTTGCTCATGCCCCCAGTGCAAGTGCATTGGTGGGAGTTTCTCTCCCATTTTACATACACCACACTCCACATAGATGGAGTGAAGAATACAGTAGTGGATTGTCTATCCTGCTACTTTGAATTTGACATGCCTGAGGATATACATCCCAAACACATGTATATCCAGGCTGACACTGGACTATATCCAGATGGGGAATTACTACCTGTAGCAAGATTCATTGAAGTGCAACTGGCAGCAGCACACACAAGTCTGCTTGAATTCAACACAAGAGGTTCAAATCCTCAAAGCAAACAAAATGAACAAGGAAGTTGAACTTCCTCAAACCTTGCCCAGAATGCTGGATGAAGATGTCATTTCTCTGGAATCTGGTCCAGAGGGAAAGTCTCAACACAAATGTGTAGAGAATGAAGTTAATTTTGCCATGCTAGCACATGATGAATACGACAAAGATACGACCTTTCAAACAGGACCAAAAGAAATGTGGTATGTCTACCCTGTGAAGCCTTCCTGAGGGGGAGGAGGCCAGTCAAGGTCATTATAGACCACACTCACCAAGCAGTTGGCCCTTTTAGCCAATTCAAAATGGCTAACTAGGTTGGTCATTACTACTGGTGGCTAACCATGACAAAGGATATACAATCCTTTTGTGATACATGTGGACCTTGTCAACAGAATAAGGTCAGTAACTAGCAGCCAACCAGGCTGCTACATGCATTACCAGTGCCTGAAAGGCACTGGCAATCCATAGGAATGGACTTTATGGGTTCACTCTCAAAGTCAAAAGAATTCCACTATCTGCTTGTGATAATTGACAGACTCATGTTGCAGGTACACCTGATACCTATGACAGTTAAAGTAACTGCATGGCAAGTCATGTGGCTATACCTCAGAGAAGTTGTATGACTTCAGGGACAGCAGAATCAATCGTATCCAATCAAGACTCTAAGTTCACTAAGGAACTACAGTGATTAATGGGGACTAAACTCCTCATGTCCACATCATTTCATCCAGAAACAGATGGAGAAACAGAACAAGCAAATTGTTCTATAGGCCAGATACTGAAATCAGTAGTATGCAATGACCAAAAAGATTGGGCAGAAAAATGCCAAATGGTCAAATTCACGTTGAACAGTAGTGTCAATGTAGAATTTGCACCATTGAACAGGATGTGTACCGGTTATACACATGCAAAAGACTTCACAGTCAACTTAGACAAGCTCCACCAAGAACTCCAAAAGAGGATTTCTGACGCGAAATCCCAATATGAGGAACCCGCAAACAAGAAATGTTCTCCAGCCCTGGATTTCAAAGTAGGTGACAAAGTCTTCATCAAAGCCAATTTTTCCACACTACCAAGAAACTCACTGAAAAATATATCAGACCTTTCGAAATCATCCCACCCGCAGGTACCAGTAATCAAGCCTTCATCCTCCATTTACCCAACAGCATGCATGCTGTCCACCCATCCTTTCATGTCTCCATGACTCCGAACAAAATCCCAAACTGCATACAGCCCCTGTCTCTGCCTGTCATTATCAAAGGTGAACCTGAATATGAAATTGACGAAATTCTGGACTCTAAGATAGACAACTGCCAACATTGCAAGATACAATACTTGGTGCGCTGGATGGGCTATCAAGGTACTGATGAAGAAACTTTGCAGATTCCCGCTACAGAATTAGGCAATGCTTCGGAAATCATTCAAGACTTCCATAAGGCATATCCCAATAAGCCTGGTCCAATTCTGCCTTAAAACTCTTCCTGTTCATTTTTCCGATTTCTCCTATATTTTTTTATGATCAAGTTCTAGTTACATACTTCCCCCTTTTCCAAGAAATTCCGCCTCCTTTTCCTTTCTTATTTCCCAACTCCATTTTCCGATTCCTATTCCAATTCCAATATTTCATCCATTTCCAATTCCATCATTCTCATTTCCAAATCCCACTCCTGAAGCTGAACCATCCATTGCATCCACCCAGTTAAAATCTGTGTCTCTTCAGTATGCTCCTGCATGGAACTTGCATGGTGATTCACCAATTTACGCAACTCCCAGATTTCCTTGAGCAACACTCCTGCCACTTCATCCTCACTCCCTGTGTTCATACCCCTTGCAACTTCTTCCACAAATCCTGGATTTCCTGGTTGACAACATACTCTTTCATCTTCTGTGCATTTGCCACATATCCTGTTTATATTGTTGGTCATCAGCGAACAAAACAGTTCCCAAACCCAATATCCCACGCAGCAATACATTTCATGACCAATCCAAATCCTTGCAGATTGGTGTACTCTTCGGTGCACAACAGTTTCATTCCCCGCTTCACTTTTCCTTTTATGATCCCAGTTCTCCACCCCCTTTTCAGCCTTCCTCTCATTCTCTGTCTTTTTCTGCTCCAACTTTCTCTGCTGCTTTCTGTCGCAAATCTGAAACTTTGTGAATGTGTCTTTCCAAGTCCTTCTCAGCCTAAGGTGCTGCATGGGTAACCCTTGGGTATCACCGGCCCGACCTGTACCTGACCCATAGAAAACCCATACCCACATCACAGGTATGGGTTTGTGGCGGGTTTGCTGCAGGGTAAGCATGGGTCCAGGGCATCCTGGTCAACCCACACCTTTAGCTATTTTTTTGAAATTCTTATTAATTTATTATGAAGCCGGCAGCCCCATACGTGGAGCACCAGCCTGTGTGTTCTCATTCTGAGGACAGTAACTAACTAATTCTATTTTTAAAATATTTATCATATTTTTTCCAGGCCTGTGGGAGGCCCAGATGGGTGGGGAATGAGGTGACTGCCCCAGGCTTTTAAGCCTGGGGCTGTTTGTTGACACTTGCAAGTCACATGATGTGTCAACTTTATTCACAAATGAACCTTAATTCGTGAACCTTGCAAATTAAATTTTTCAAGTCACGTGACTTGCAAACATCAATAAACAGCCCCGGGCTTACAGCTCTTTTGCTGATGTAAGGCGGACATCGAAAATCAACACATTTCTATCTGCTGAAAGAAATTATCATATCTTGGTGAATATGAAGTCTGAGATCCTATAAATTAGCTTGTAATGCTCAGAAAAATACAGTCCTTTTTTCCATATAGATATCTATGTGTATTGTCTCACATCTGAACATCAGGTTTGGGAAGCGGTTGGGCCTGTTCACCACCTATTTGTGCACCTGTGGGTCTCAAATCCTGGAGTATGGAACTTCAAAAAAGTAAGTTTAATCCTAACAAAGTCTTTTGTTTTACAGCCATTCTCAAGCAAGCTTTCATGGCAGCTAGTTACAGGGCATCTTAGGTGTTTTTCTGAATATTTAGGCAACACAAGCTTTCTATGGCTGAACATTGTATGTACAATAAAAGAAATAAGAGATAGGTATTGTACATGGCTTATAGGCATCTACATGCATCGTTTTTCTCTAATATGCTAGAGGGGGTCACTCACGGCTCACTCGCGACTTGTTTTATACATCAGGAGGCTCTGGAAAATAGGCGAAAACCCTAAGTAAAACACAATCACCATGTATGAAGAGAGTCTGCTCACCTTTAGCATTCTGAACAGTGGGTGTGTGTGAGTTACACTGTGACTGACCATAACCGCGGCTGTGAGCTGCTTCTATGTTGTCAAAAGCCACCCAGCTCATCACCATGCACATCCTACCTGTTGTTCCTAAGACTTTGAGTGCTACCTTTGCTATAACAGGAGTTGGATGCTGCCTTTCCTCTTCTAAATCCTTCCTCAGTGCTGCCACAGTCTTTGATACTGCTTCTGTCCTGCTCAGTGCATTGTAAGTGGCATTTTAGGTGGTTTTCTTGTGTATATACCTTCTAATGACATTCCTAGGATCTCCCTTGAGGTATTTATTCTGAAAGATTCCTTTGGAAGGTCATGTGCTTCAGTAGGTTTCCCTGGGGGCTGGTTTTGTTTGCCATCACGCAGCAGGGGGGCGGGAGAGATCTCCAGAGCCTCAAAGACATTTGGAATCATCATTGTCACATTTTTGGGACTCATTGGTATCTTTTTGAAGTTGAAGACTTTGTCACCGTTCAAAACATTTAGCATGGTTTTTGATCTTTTGTCTGTCATTGGTGGCATGATGTGAGTGCCAATGCCATTATTTTTTTTAAACTCTGACTTACCTTATTTCTTTGTTCTCAGTATTGCTATCCTCCAGCAGGATATTTCGGCCACTGTCATAGGACATATTCAGGCGACTCTGGAATTGGTGATCAGACTCATGCGCTGCCTTCCATTCTCTCCAAACAGATTGATAGCAGACTTGAGATGTCTGGAGGGTCTTTTTGTTGGAAAAATGGTCTGCAGCATGCTGAGTATCCTCAGTGTTGTTTTTGGGCACTGGAACTCATCCGTGTGTCGATGGTGCAGTGCTATATGTGCTGTTCTGTTGTGTATATATGATCTCTGGTGAGTAAATCTTTTTATCCGTGCTATTTTGAGTCTCACCATATGCCAGCCTCTCTCTTTACAAACTTTCATTGGCGGAAACCCTAAGCAGAATCAAGCTGACTCCATGTCTGGTAATTGAGCTGCTTATGAGGTATTGCAAAGACAAGGCTAGAGTATAACATGGATTTATTAGAGGTTATAATTTTGAATTTACCTGAATGTTCAATACATGAACTATGCTTCAAAAAATGACTTGTTGGCTTGTTTTGATTCATGGGAAGCTGATTTCACAGATTATAAGAGAATATAATGAGGATTTTTATCTGAAATCAAGGTTCATTTTAGTGTTACGCTTCAAGGACAGTAGAAAGTCCTGACCATGATGTGGGAGTGCACAAACAGTGTGACAACATGTGACATATGTGTACTCGATCCCACACTCGTTTTCTTCTACACACTACTCGCTTTTGTTTACATGCCAGCTCGTGGACAGGGAAGACCACCTAAAACCTCCACCACCATCAGAACATCTGCAGGTCCTGGAAGAGCCAAGCCAGTAACAGTTGTCGACAATGTTTCTGGAACCAAACATCGCAATTATGATGGGCGAGATGCAACTAACATTTTGCAGACTAACAGAGAATGCAGGGCACCAGTCAATCCATATGCCCAGGATGATGAACCCACTTTTAACAAGTGTTGATATCCGCAATGTCCCAAAATTGGATGCAAAGACACTTCGTTTTGAAGTAGATGATGACTACCAGGACGACAGCAAAGAGGACTTCGAAGAGGCTATGATTGAGGATAACTTTTTATTGGATGAACTTGACAATCCCCTGAGCACGGTACCTATGAACAAGGCACCTGCGAAGGCTTTGAGAAGTTCGAAGCAGGCTCCTCCTGACCCAAAAGGTAAGTCTTCTTTCACATTCATATTATTTATTTCATTCTAACACCCTAACAGAAGTCTACATACCTGTTCCATACCTCAATGGGAACAGTCAAGAAGTTACGGCAAGATTATTTGTCCCCACAACCACAACCAAACTGGAGGATGTGGCAACAACTATTTTTCGTCACATTGATCATAAGGGTGTTCCAGATGAGGTCCTTCCCACTGTGTTTTATTACCAAACCACAGCAGACAAGGTAAAGGTTCGTTATGGCCTAGAAACGGATGGGGACTGGTTGCGGCTCAAGAATGAATACACCAGAGCTTTTAACAAAAGGGTGAGGATGCAAACACATTCATTTATTTGCCCGATGATGTAAGTTGGCTTTTTTATTGTAAATTCAGTCGCTAACCTCCTTTAGTTTCTGAGACAGATACAGCCGGCCAATATCAACCACAAAGGGAGAAAAACAGGCACCGGGACTCACAAGAAAGCTATGGTTGGCAATGTCAATCAAAATGTTCAATTCTGTAACATGTTGAAGGATGAGGCTGTGGGCTTAACAAACACAATCAAGGCAGCTGGAGATGAGCTCTCCAAAGTTCTGAAGAGGTGTAAGCGACACAAGGAAGACCACTGTCACATCAACAAACAAGGACAGCATTATTCTGTTGAATACAAACAATGCCATCTCTGGGCAAACAAATTGGTTCGCTGTTTTTCCTTTTTTTTCTCATTTTCTTTTCAGTTCGCTAACTATCCTAAATGCAGGGTGATCAAGGTGTCACAGTCTACTGCCCCCCTAAGGCCGAATGTTTTAAGGGATGGGAGAGTGGCCTGCCGCCTCCAGAGGCTCTTGAACCTGCATCTGGCCTTGCCGTGGCTGCAGAGGTCCCTCAACCGAATGTAAACAGGATGAATCTGGGTCCTCAAGTTCTCTATTTCCCCTCTCCCTTCACTGCATCGCAATATATGCAAGGATTCCCAATGTATATGCCACAGTTCATTGGGCAGCATGGCAATACCCAATTTTCGCGCCCCCAACACCAATACAATTTGCCCAATCCCTATGCCCCTGCTGGCTACCATCCTCCCCCTCCCCCTGGTGGCTACCAGCACCCTCCTGCGCCAGCTGCTCTGGTACAGCTGCCTCCTGCCCAGGAATCGCAGCCTTCACCTGGGGTAGTGGATTCACTGCAAGCTGCTGATGACAGTGTGGCATCAATCAACCCGTCCGACATCCCTAACCCTTATCCAATGGTGGAGGAATGGTTAGTGAGCTGTGAAGCATCCCAGAAACAGAAGGCCTTGCCTCAGACTAGGGACTGGGATTCCCTTCACACTAAGTTTGCAGCCACCTCTTTTCTTGACAAGCATATCAACACGGTGGTCAATATGGGCCTGCAGCAGATCGGAACGGCATTTGGGTTTGAAGCAATTGATGCCACCTTCATTTATGACAAGCTTTTGCACAGATGCAAGCAGATTAAGACATTCCTAGCGCAGGGCTTGCATGCCTAACCGCTTAGATATATGCACTAGACAAGACAACTAAGTACTATGGAATAGATGTTTTTTGACCCCCTAAATCCAAGTCTGATAATCTTCAAGATCACAATAAGTACTTATGAGTGCACAGCATGGAGAAATAATAGTGATCATACAATATTGTGACAACAGATCAACAATACATGTATGTTACTACTAATGATATTCATTCAATAATACCCCGAGTGGTGCATCCACCTGCGACTTCTCTGCTGTGATAGTCCCAAGTGCATTGTCTATCCAGAACTCAACCTCCAAGAGATCTTTACTATCCATAGCAGCACGAACTTCTGGACCATGGCAGTGTAGGAATGATTTGACATAAGAAAACACCTCCTCAATTGGGTTGAAGTCCGGAGAGTATCCTGGCAGGTAATACAGCTGCACACCTCTACAGGAGCAAAACAAATCAGCACAATACCAAGCTGAAGAAGGTGTGGCTTACTTGGCTTCACAGAGAGCCTTGACAACAGGCAAAAGGTGAATACTGCAGTTGTCCATGATCAAGACTCTATGTAGCTCTGGCCATGGATTCATATGTTCCAAAAGTCGCCTGGTGTAGTCAATAAACTCCTTTCCATCATAACAACCTAGACGCAAGTCAGAAAAAATGATTCCTTCACTGCAAAGTGCAGGTAGCAAGGAATATCTGTGCATGAAACGATGAGAAATAGATAGTAGTGACACAAGTAAATGACTTACCTTAGACCACAAACAAATCTGGCACTAACTCAACCCAGTTGCCTTTATTTGCCCAGCCAAAATTCCTATACGTTGTGTGGCACTCTATCCTACTCTTGTCAACAAATACCAAGCGATCTGGGGTCTTGCTACCGATTAGATATTGGAAGCAGGTATGGCCAGCAGGATCGTGTTCTGCTGTGTCTTTAGAAAGCTAAAGAGATATGATCAGTGAATGGTAAGAATAAAGAAAACTATGGACTTACCTGGTCCTTGTCAACCCAGCCTCTGTCAATGTGTTCCAGATAGTCAACCTTCTGACAATGATGCCTGAGTCATTGATGAGGTGCATCTGCAGCTCATCTAGATAGAGGTCAGGCTTGCCTTCGACAAGCTTGATCAGGTGCTATGTGGCATGTCAGCTACTTGTGTGGTGACTTAGTGTCATGGAACAACATACAATGATTTGTTCTGGGTTCATGAGCTTTTTCCAGGGACCAGAGCATCCAGGTCCTGGTGGGTGAGTTCTCCTTCATTACACCACAACTGAAGGATTTTTTCCACAACACGACATGAGATGTCAAGATTGACTGAGATCTGGGCTATGGTGAATTTGAGCTTGTATCGTTGATAAATGACACGTTGGTGGAGGTTAATAGAGTATCCCTTTCATTGTCGGAAATGGTCTGGTACATTGTGAGGCATCTGGAGACACGAAACCTATAGTCACATGTGAGGTTTATAAGGTAAGCAGACTTACAGACTTGGAGGACTTGTAATAGTTGAAACACAGTGTGGAATAGAAAATTAGTCCCAGAGAGGGGACCCAGGGATTAATCTGAAAATATAAATGATTAGTTACTGCCAAAGGTTACTCCCACTGTCTCCCAGGGAATAAGCCCAGCCGCTTCCCAGACCTCATTTTCAGACGTGTGAAAATACGCAAAGATATTTGTATGGAAAAAAAGGCTGTATTTTTCTGAGCACTACAAGCTAATTTACATGGCATAATACTGTGTATTCGTCGAGATATGATAATTTCTTTCAGCGGATAGAAATCCATGTCAATTTTCAATGTCTGCCTTATGTCAGCAAAACAGCTGTAAAAGCCTGGGGCAGTCACCTCCTTCCCCACCCATCCGGGCCTCCCACAGGCCCAGAAAAAATACTATAAATACCTAAAAAAAATCCTAGTCATCCATTAGCATAGCCAGAAATAAAATGCACAGGCAGGCCGCCCACATGTGGGGCCGCCACCTTCATAATAAATTAATCAAAAATCAAAAAAAAATCAGAAAAATACTACTGGGTTACCCATGGTTACCCAAGGGTACAGCAGATTTTCAAAGGCCTAACCCGCACCCAACCCCCATGTACCCTTGCCCATAACCCGCACAGGTTACCCATACCCATGCAGAACCCTATCTCAGCCTCTGATTCATTTTCGGAAATGAAGTTTTCAACAGATTTTATCGGTGATGTTGACATTAAGCTTAGAGAGGAGTAGGAACAAGAGAATCAGAAGTTTTGGCAAGCTGACCCCCATCCGTCACTCTCATATCTTATCAGAGATTCTTGCTTAATCACTAAACCAAACTTCCCACGCTAGCCTTAGGCCTCAAGGGCTTGGCCTTAAAGAGGAGATACTGTTAGAACCCAGATTTGTTCCCACCTATATTCTGCTTTTTCCAACATACTCTGATACATTTTCCCGATCATTCCTGTTATTCTGCTTATCCCTGTTTATCCATTCTTAGTCATTCTATCAAGATCTATATCTTCGGTCTTATGTCCATATTCATCCTTACTTCCAACCCTGTATTCATTCTGTTTTTGAATTCTGTATATTTGTATCTTCCCAATTCGGACTGCACTCAGTTAAATACAACTCTCATACTTTGTTCTTCAGTTCAAATATTGATCCACCTTGACTCGATATCTTCTCATCTAAGTCTTATACACTCCTCCATTCTCCGACTTCTCTGATTTCTCCAACATTCTGATTTCTCCAAAATACCAGGACATAAAGGATTTAGGAGGGTGCAACCCATAAGTTGAAGCTGACATCTGTACAATCCCGACTTTGAATTCCAAACTCTGATATTCTAACATTTCCAACAATCCAATGAGAGGAAATCTAGTACATAACAATATACAAACCACTCAGCATGTTTTACGTGTGTGTACCATTTGGAACTTAATGGAATGCAAGCTGCCTGGGCCAATAAAACATACCATGGCCATAGAGTGCTGCCAGAGACCTTGATGAAGTCCTTCAATAGTGTTGACAACTGAGTAATTAGTACATAGGACCTATAAATTTTCAACCTCCCAAAATTTTGCGGTTTGAGCACCCATTAACCCTAACCCATTACTTATGTCATGGGCACTTAGAGTTAGTAGTGAGTAAATGACTGGTATCTTATCTGACTATGTGACACACTCTTCAGCAGTAGAAGGAATGTCACTTGCTTCAATATGCATGTTCATTGTATTCATATCCAACTTCCACTAATCTTCACATGCACCTCAGCCTCCCTTTCCAGATGAGCTCACCTTAATAGTACTATCGGGACCCTCCTTGCGGTGTATTGCAGAGAAAACACATCTCTTCATCTTCTTTCCCCATCCCTTCCATCATGCCCTCTCTCAAACTCCACCATATAGTGTTCCCCAGCACAAAGTTATCCTCATACACTTATTCTACCCAGCAATGCATGTTGCTGTGCCAGAATAGAGCACGTATCAGTCAATGTGGTCAATGTTGAAACCAGTGCCGGATTTGTGGGCAAGGCTTCTGTAATGTTGCTGTTGAAGGAAAATCATCTCATCAAGCTTAACCGTACAGGGGCCACCACTGCAATAAATGTCGCACCAAGTACCCCAACAATCTCAGATGTTTTCCATAGATAAAATTGAGATAGGGGCCTAAAATTTCCAAAACAAGAATGAAAACATAGATAAGTACTCAAAATACAGTTTGAGATAATTGTCCTGAGCCTCAATTGTTGTAACCCCATCTCATAAATATCAAACCTCTGACCACAAATGAAGCAGAGCCAACAAAAAATGTTTCCTGGATGATTTATTCCCTCAGCATACCAGAACCTGATAGAAATAAAATTAATTCCACACTAGAGTCATAGAAATTAGAATTATCAAACTCACTTGAAGCCACAGGTCCAGCCTCCTCATCTCCAATCTCTCCTCCAGCCCAAGGGAATTCTTGAAGATTAATCTCTGCATCTCCACTGGGAGACTGAACAGCCTGCAGCTCAATCTCTTCTTGTGCTCCTTCTGTCCCAAATGACTCATTGAAGCTCAAGTCACCAAACTCATCCACAATAGCCCTGTGGATCCTTTCTGTGACTGCATGGAAGCTGCTTAGGGGGTGGGAGTGTGATGACATGCTGCCATTGGGGTGGTGGTTCCTTTGTTGAAGGTCTAGGTGGAAGCGGCATATGATGATGGTTGCCAAGCTTTGATTATATTGTCAGTGTAGTGTCTTCAGTTAGATGTTGCAAAGCACAAACCAATTTTGGAAAGGACCAAATATTCCTTGCAGAGTTGGCTGATTGTGAAAGTATAAATGACCATAAATATGGATGTGCTTTCACTTACTCTCAATGCCTGTGTTGCAGAATGGCTCAGCCAGTGAACATCATGTTGAGATTGAGATTACTTTTTCAGTGATTGCATTTACCAAGGTGATTGTCAGGACAAACCTGTGAAGATGTCAGATCTGTATTCATGGGGAGACTTCATATATTACCCATATCTCAAAATACCTGAAAAGTCTCTTGATTTTCCATGGCAATAAATAAGAAAGATGAAATACTTTGCTGGGCGAGTAATTTTGACAAAGAGTTTTTTTGAAACTCTGGGGTGCCATGCTGAACTTGGAGGATTCCATATGTGTTCATGAGGATTACAACAAATTACAACTGTGTCAAATAGAATCACACAAACACCATTAAGGGTGTCCACTGAAAAACAGATTGTGAATCATTATAGAAATAGAGATGAACATCTTACTTCTGCTTTGGGTCAGTAGAGCTCACAATTGATAAATGTGATGACATACAAAGCAAAGATATTGGGGGGAGGAAGACAACTATTGTTTGCCATTGCAATCTATAGTTACACAGTTAACAAAGCCATTAATTTCCCAAGCATGGTGATACTAACCATTAACAAGGAAATTGAAGTAATGATCAAAAGTGCCAGCACCACAAAAACCAGTTTGTGATGACTGGATATAGCATATGCTCTTGCAAACAATAGACCTAAACAAGCAGAGAGTATTACCTCTATATTCGTAGATCATAGGAAAACAATGACCTTGAGTTCCAATTATAGGCAGTAATTCCCACATATTTGCAAAAAATAGCACAGAATTGCAAATCCTATTTGTGGTTTATAACCTGCTGTAGCATATTATGGTGTGATGCTTACTATTGGTGTATGTTAAAATATAAAAATTTGGATCAGACATATCCACAAGACACACCTGTAAAGAGGGAAAGGCTGAAAACTCCAGGTAGATGCTTCCCAGAAGTTGAAGCAGTGCAGGATAGTGAGCCAATAGGTAAAGGATAGTGCCTAACCAAAATTTCTTCTGCCAAATAAATTTGACCTCAGATGGGAAAGTGAAAAGAGCATCATATGCCAAAAGTGCTTAAGTAGAGATGAGTATTAAAAGAATTGCATATATGCTATAAGGACTTACCAAATGCAGCAATAAGGATATATGTGTAGCTTATACTATTCTCTGGTAATAAGGAACATATTATCTTGGAGACCAGGTATATCACATACAAGTCTGATTTCTCTTGGATCAGTGTAGCTAGTTCCTCTTGAGCTGACATAGTGACAAGAAATATGAAAGGTGTGTAGGGCTGTTGAAGGAGAGAATGTGGAATGGCGACACTACTTCTAGTACATGGTCTTTTATACAGAATGATAGACATATCCGACTTTCAAGCCCAGCTTTGCCAAACGTTCTGGCAACAAGGATGCTCGTCGCATCATATCCCAGTCGACAGGGTGACCTGTATTAGAACACAGCCCCCGGGGTATGACGGTCGCTCTCGTCAAGACAGCAGTGCATCCGCTAGTTTCCTTCCGTGGTTCCAGCTCACCTACTAGAGTTCATAATAGGGAAAACTTACCAGCACCGACTGCATGCAATATCTTCAAGATTGATGATGGAAGTGCCAGTGCCACCTTGACAACATGGCACAACTCCCCTGTGCTTTAATATTTATCGGATCTTGTTTTCCGAGTTATAGTGCACTTGTGCAATCTACCCCTCTCAACACTCGGCGAGTTTGACGGATGATTTTCACCACAGCCAGGTAATTTTAGCACGGGATGGCTTCACCCGGATATTAGGACACATTTGAATGAGACGCGATGTGTGTTCGCCGCGACAGAGACTTTGCATTTATATCAGACAGTAACCATGGGCGTATGCGCAAAATGACTGGGGCGATGTCAATTAAGTGATAATCGGCAAGAGTACAGATTGACCAGAGCAAGGGACTGGCCAGATTAGAGGTATAGTAAGGGCGTAACATGTCTGGAAAGAATCTGTGGGGAGGCACATGGATAGAGCTGTGCAACCGTAACCAAACAGTGCCAAGACCTGATGTGAGTTCGAGATGAATCAATGGCACTGTGGAACATACTTGGCGCAAATATTGGTCTACTCACTGAGAGATAAGATGAATATCTGATGACGAGAGCATCGGGGGGCAACACTCGTGTGGGTTCAGTTCCTTGTGCGTCTATGTGGCGATTCTATGTTCGAAGGTGAATACGGCATTGTACCTAGCGTAAGGTTTCCGGCGGTCCCAAGGATAAAAGAGTACCAGGCGATTAGGTGGAGCCTGAGGGAGAGAAACCCGCTACAGAGGCACACAGCTAGGGGTTCCCATGATTGACTAAGGACTGCGCAGATATTCCGTGACTGAAACGTGTTCCGTATCTGGGTAGAACGGTAGGCATCGCTGTGACGGTGTCCGATCATATACGTGCGAAGGGAGCAAACAGGATTGGCCGATACTATCATACCATCCAATCTGCGTTCAGTGATGGTGGCGGGAGAGTGAACGTGATGCACGCCTGCAGGGCACTAGTGTGGTCTTCACCGATCGAGTCACCCAGCATCGTTTCTTTCTTTCTCTCTTTATTCGAATTTCAGGCCTAGCTGTCTTTAGACACACCCGATTTCTGCTGCATCCTGCATTGGTGGGTCGCCTTGCCTCCAGACGCTGTGTCTCATCATCTCGCAACGTTTCTGAGCCACGTCCACGCATCCCCTAATTCTCGCCGTTACCCCCCCAAACCTACTCACGACTCGTCGTTCCGGGACTTCATCTTATTTGCACTGTCTCCGTGCCTAGAGAAGTCATCCTTCGAAACCTAGATACGCATTCACATACGCGACAACTTGAAGCTCTTGCCATGACTGGACGTCGAATACCTATCTTTGATGTGCCAAGCTCGTGGTCTTCGGTGGTAATATAAAGGATATTATTTCAACCACAGCAGATATAAAGAGCTACAGTGGGCAGAAATTTGGTCGGTAAGTTGGGGCTCCTATTCATGTATCCTTTGCGTCTTATACCATGTTTGGACTTCACAGGAACTGCTTCTAGCATATCACGGGCTTGCGAGGAAGAGTACCTTATATACCATACGTCCATTTTCCCACTACAGATTCCGTTAAATAACGATGCAAATTAACCGAACGGCTCGGCTCATCACTATCTCGTCTCAAATTCCAGATCTCTCAAACGTTTCAATGTCGACTCTTTCAAGGGTGCTTTCTCTGCTAGCGGAATCCCGAAAAAGTGTATCCGGCTGCCCGCAGATCGCCTTTCAGGTATCCCTGTTTTGGCTTTACGCGGATGTAGTTCCTTTTCGCGCACACGACCAGATTATGCCACCGCTCGCGACGTTTAGGAGGATGTATCTGATTGTGAGACTAACCACTGCTGTTGACAACGGAGAGGCATGTCTGCTGACTCTGATCGTCCCTTCATGAAGCTATCTACAAGCAATACGTGCCGGAACGTACGTGCCTTGTATCCGTATTTAAAATGAATGACTTCAACCTATCCTCGCATGCACTACAGGCTCAATCTCCACCCCCCCCACGAACTCACCATATCCCAGAAAGGTTAACATAGAGGCATGCAATGCATTACAGGGTAGAATGGGCCAGAATAACTTCTCATTGAGACTCTGGGGAGTGGCATATGATGGAGTTTGACTCTGGGCGCGATGGAAGGTACGATATGAATTATACCGTGACGATACGAGTAGGCACTAGGTAGTCACGCCGTTTTGTGAACCGATTGAGGTTTACAGATTGAGTGCGTTTTTTTTTTTTTTTTTGAATTATTGGACACTACTCAAGTTCCGCCCAGGAAAACAGTGCTTCATCGTCGACCTCTTCATCCCTTAATTTTTCACAGCCTCGACGACTTCCAAGGTATGTTGCCAGCATTCTTATTAGTGTACATTGCTAATGCTTGTGCTGTAGACGCTGCATCCAAATTGAACGATATGTCCCGTAACAGCATATTATCAAAACCATCATGTCCCAAACTCTGAGCGATATTCAAGGCAGCACGCTGGCGGGCCGTCGATAATCTTACGGAGCACATCCGCGAAAAGCGCGGTACATCTTCAGTGACTCCAACAGCGTCCCTAATGACCACTACGCAGTCCTCCCAATGGAAGTCGGAGTTGATCCGCCCTCATGCATTGCATGAATCCTGTTCCGTTCTTACCTCACCAAGATCTACGCCATGCATTAGACGCAATACCAGCTCCACCACGTCTCCAGCTCCGCATCCAGTGCACTTGTAGACTCTCCTACCGTGCCCCACTGCATCCTCTCATCTGGACACCACGCCGACACCCTCATCCCCATCCATATCTTCCGTCACCCTGCCGCGCGATATTAACACCACACCTCGCCTCGTTCCCATCACCAACCTAGTCCTCTAATTCATTACACTCTCTCCCTTCCGTATACAACGCGCCAATGTTAATCCCGTGCTACATTATTCCTGTTATCCTCCACTCTGGGCCCACGCCCACTGCTCCACCCACTGCTCCGGCACGCCTATGGCGACGCAGCGGTGAGACATGGTGTTGAAGGTGGAAGCTGGTGTCCCGTTGGGTGTGGGTCTGTGCTAGTGCGCGTATTGTTATTGCGAGAAGAACCCGTTGCTTGTGGCATGCATCGGGTAGGCGATGTGAAGAGGGAGCGGTGGTGGATGGGGGTGGGCTTGAGTGGGAGTTGTAGGAAGAAGAGATGGAGAAGTGTGGGTATGGATACGGCGATGCGTTGCACGTGGATCTCTGTATGCAACGTCAATGACTTAGCATTTCGCGTGTATCCGCACCCACCTACACTCAGTTACCACGCTCAGGGGGCCCACTGCTTGTCGCCTAAGCTCAAACCGCGTCGGCCCATCGTTTACGGTGAACATGGTGCAGACCGGCCGAAGCCACGCTTCCGCGTACCCAAGGAGCACTGGCTGGTCTCGCACGGGCACCATTCATTTGATCACCACGTAAGCTGAAGCGCTGTCACCTGAAGTCCGAGTCTTTGCCGATGGCTAGAAGTGGCCAGAGTGTCTAGATGGGCCTTCCATGAAGGCCCATTTCCTCCCATTCGGCTTGGGCTGCACATGGGCTGCAGGCGTGAGTGGATGGGATCATACTTGTCTACAAGCATCAAATCGTGGATTTCAACGTTATCAGACGCTATCTCATCTGTCCTCGCGTTAACTCAGGTGAACGAAAGGCTAGCGCAAGTATTGTATCTCGCCGCCCTGCGTTTGTAACATCTTTTGTACTCTGCGACGACCTCCTCAAACGTCCTACTCCGCCTCTTGCCTTGCATTTTCAGTGCACTGTTTTCTTGGTTTCCTAATTGGGTTCAGCCCAATGGCAGTAGAATGGTACTTTGAGCCGGCTTCGCGTTCATAGCACTGTTGGCGACATCTGCGATTATAGCACTCTCAATGAATAAGGCCTCAGAATCTCAGGATGGACAATTGATATTGATTCATCAAGTAATATGATGAGAAAGCGACGCACGTTTCACGAGTCTCCTGGTATTAACTTGTATGTATGCGACATCGATGTATGTCCTACTAATGCCAGGTACAGCCGGGAGTTAGGAGCATGCCAGGCTGATATGGTGAGGTGTAGCAAGTTCATAATCCGGATGCTTATTCAACGACAACTTGCTAACGTGAGAGAATGGATCGAGGTCCACTGCGTCATATGCTCATGTTATGTTGTCGGCGCGCTTGACAGGGCTTTCTTCAAAATCGGGACGTAGCAGTGATGGTTTTCCTTCCCTCCACAGGCTGCTGGTGATGCCGTTCGTTCCGTCAATTCTGGGACGGCATCGGGCAGTGTGCTTTCTAGGGCGATTGAAAGGGTTAAGGGGGAGAACCAAAATTCTTTCTAGATAGTAGCAGGACTGCATGAGGAACCAGAATAAGCCATTATAATGAGTATAAAATTTTGGATAAAGGCCCAAACGCTCACAGCGCGTTGGTAACCTTTGTGCTAGCCATGGAGGAGCAGGAGTATTATGTACGAGCGGGTCCATCACACGGGGCGGATGGACGTACGGTGGCGAATAAGACCTACGACGCAAAATTTAGTGTGACTATCAAGCGAGAGACTCGGTTACGGGGCGCACGTGTCTTAGTCCAAAGTGAAAAGAACACTACTCACATAAATCACTGTCATGCGATTTCCGATAGAGCGATCACGGATCGCGGTCGTTCCAGAAAGCTTTCCCCGTAGGGGTTTCCGTGTCTTTTCCATTGTGGGAGAGAAGATAGCGACATCGACGATCCGATTCAGGTCCACGACATATGAGCCTGCCTTTTTTTGCCTCGTGTCGTGACTTAGTATATGCGCTGCTCGGATAGGAATATACGAACGGTGACGGTGTGACTGTGTATATGCAGCTTAATTGTCGGCGTTAGTCCCGTAAGAATTGGGGGTTAAAATGTAGTCTGTAGCGCTCACCGTTGAATCTTGGTTCAGCGAAGACAGCTACAAGCAGCATTTCATCAGGATGCTGTTTTCAGAGCAATTCGCAAGAAAACACTAGACGTACACTCTGCTCTACGGAATGTGAACTGCCATATACCAGTGATGACCCATCCTAGCAGCTTCACGCTGAGATAGACGATTAAGAAGTTACTACCATATCCTGGAATGATGGGAATAAATCTAAGTTCAATGAGACTGTTGTTAGAGAGGCGTTAAACACACTGTAAAATTATGAAGGCAAGTCTTTAGGCGGACACGTGGGGGCACTCACCGCCGAAACTGCCAATACACCGCACCACACCAACTCCGTCGCCCTGTTCCTCGCTAATATCTCCCCTGAGATATCCCTTTTCACCTTTCCCGTCGATTCTCACGTCCTCCGCTCGGTGCTTGCCTAAGTTGCCTTTCCGAGTCGCATCAGGGCATGCATCCGAGGTCACTTTCGCTTTTACGGATATAGGGTGAGGGCTGGAGGATACGTGAGAGGGGCACGTGTATGGGATATTGGAACGGATAGGTAAGAGCACGATTTGGCGGCGTTGCCAATACTGCTGGTGCCTGTGAGTACCTGAAATCGGTGTGTAAAGGCGAAAGGGTGCAGCGACTAGATACCCCGTACATACTCGAACCCGGTCGTTAATCGGTAAATAAGACGTCCAAAGCCTTTCAAAGCCCAGACCGGAACTGTTGAGGTTCCTCGTGTGCGGACGAATGCGTCCATTGTCACGTGACCACGTGCACGCAATTAAACTTTAGAGACCGTATACAGTAATAGTCAGACGTAGGGAGAGTCACGGCGACGACGAGCTCACCGATGGCGAGGTTCCTGACTCCGAAAGGGGATTTGCGGCCCTTGGTAGGGTGAGCTGCAGCCGCGACTCGCGACGCGAGCGTTCAATAATGTTTGATTTAGTTGACCCTGTGCAAGCGAATCCTCTATGTAAAGGGGCCCTCGCATGCGAAAGACATCATCCCTACTAGCTCTATAATCCCTCTGACTATAAACATAGTTTGCTGCATTCTACCATCTTCCCTACTGCTCTACTGCTGTGTCAGCACCATCAGTAAGCAAGCTTATGTCATTGACTACTGTCTGTGGCTGATGTAGGCAGAATCAGTCATTTTATTGTTCTGCCAACTTTCCTGGCTCTGATTTGTGTTGCACAGGTGAGTGCAGGCTTCAGGATTTTTTTCTCCACCTCTTATCTTTCAACCACTAACAACTACTCACTCTTTTTGTTACACTAACTTCTTATGTAAAGTGTGACAGAACCTAAGAATGCAAACCTGTATTGATTCAATTACCTCAACAATCACCATGGTGAGTTACCCTCACATGTTTTTATTACATCAAACTAACCAGAAACAGAGTTCTGATGCAATTACAGTTGTGTTCCTTGGTGTTGGACCTGGCACATGTGCCTGTGCTGTGTCCCTTGTCCAAGGCAGGAAGCACCATGTAGTGCTATGGGCAGATCCAGCTCATCGTACTATTTACAATGGGATCAAGAAAGATGGTTACCTGATCTCCATTGGAGAAATCAAGGCCTGCATCCATCTGTCCACTTGCGATGACTTAGGCATGGCCATTGCTTGTACAAAATTCATTGTTGTCACAATCCCAGCTGAAGGACATGATGCCCTTCTCACAAAGCTTGCCCAACATAATCTAACAGGATGTGTCCTCATCTTCATTACTGGTGTTTTCATCTCTCCCCTTGCAAAAGCAAAGCTCAATGCAGACTATATTGTTGAAACCCCCACATTACCATTTGCAGCCAGAATGCAGGGGAAGAAGGTGCTGGTACTGGGCAGCAAAAATCGTCTTCCAATTGGTGTGCTGGGGCAGGGCATGAGCTCACAACTCCGTGGCCAGATTGCTTCTCTTTTCACAATGCCCCTCCACTGGTACAATGACACCTTGGAGGTCTCCTTGAATGGGGTCAATCCAGTGATCCATACAGCAACAGCACTCATGAATACCAGCTGGATTGAAGTGACAAAGGGCTGTTTCAAGTTCTATCGTGATGGCATGGGGTCCCCTTCTGTCATCAAAATGATTGGAAAACTTGATGCAGAAAAATTGAAAATTGGAGAAGCATATGGTTACCAACTGGAGCCTATTTTGATGACACTCAACAAGCATTATGGGACCAATTTCCCTGATTTTGCAACCTTTGCCCATAATTCAGAACCACACAACATCATGAACATGGCTCCAGCCACAATGAAGCATCGCTACATCACACAGGATGTTAAGTGCTCATTGGTTTTCTTGCATGAGCTTGGCCATGTGGCTGGAGTGGAGACCCCAATAATCAAGTTGTTTATTGATTTGGCCTCCAGCATCAATGATGACAACTATTTGAAGACTGGCAGAACCTTGGAGAAGCTTGGGATGAAAGGGGCTTCTAAGCAGGAGATTCTACAGGCATTTGGTGCCAAACACACTATCTAAACCAGAATTGGAATTGAGGAATTGTTTTCTTGGGAGGGAGTTCAACACTCCGGGAATAGCTAGACACCATAGAATAGAGTTCAACACTCTTGTGATTTTGTTTCTTCTTCATTTTTTTGATAGACTCTATGCATGGGATGTTTACTAGTCTACAAGAGCTACCATGGATAGATTAACTTACAGATAAAAATCAATGGTTCTCTTTGAACAGTCCTCAACTATCAGGTATTCTTCTTATATAAATGTAATCTACCTATTCACGTCATCTTACAGCTTTCAAAAAAAAAAACCACCGTACTCATTGCCACAGGCCCACACTCCAGGTCCATCCCATCTCATATCCTCACACGTTTCGCTCCCGTGCATTTCACACCCTGGCCCACTGCCACAATGCCAAGGCAACCGTCCACCTCGTTCCCACCTCATCCTGCTCTAGTCATAACTCCCTCCTCGCCGCATCCCATACAGCTGCCGTCCTTCACACCTTCGTCTGATGCGGCCCAATCTTTATATCCACAATCTTACCTTGCACCGTCTCAACAGATTTTCCCCATGTACCTTTGCTATCCTTTTTTTGCCCGAGGTCAGTGAGGGCCCAAGGAGCGGCTTGTGCGAGAATGAAAGGTGTGAAACGACAAAGACGAAAAATGAACACAACGTACCTCGTCTGCGAATGCATTGCTCATGAGAACGTCTACTGTCTGTGTGTCAGGGTTCGTGTTAAGTAGTACGAAGAATTCGCTGTAAACAAAGACGAGCGTCAAAAGAACACAAGAGCGCCACATACTTATTCGTCAACGGTCCCTGCAATAATGACAAATCCCCACCAGCAGTCACAGTATGCTTCCAGATGCGGTTGGCGGGTGCACCAGTGGAGTCCTGGTTTACGACGATGATGGCGTCATTCGTGATTGAGAGGGTCTCGAATGTCAGAGGGCGTTGCACAGATACCCAAAGAAGATGTAATGCGTACTTCGTTACATCATTTCCCAGGATAAGTGGACTCTTCAGTACGGCCCACCTTGAGAAATGGGTCACTACCGCACCAGTCACATCGTCTGAGACATTTATCTACGATCCGCGCCGCCCGCGCGTACCGTACTCATTGAAGTTGATTCCCCATTCCTGATCTCAAGCTTATCAAGGTCTTTTGATCGTCATGGACCTGCCTTTTGCCCTATGGATGCTGCAAAGTCAATGATGCGTGCCATGGCGGAGTTTAGTTAAAGTCAACAATTATAAGTTCCCGTGGGTTGAGCAGAATGACGGGAGACACACGAAATCCGGGGACTTTGCAATCGATGACCGAGGTGCAGGGACAGTGGTCGTCAAAGTGGTTGAATTGCTGCAAATGACGCATCAGCCTGCCTCCATTGTGTCCCATGCTCATGGTGACACATCCATAATATCCCCGGAGATCCACTAGCTATTGGCTATTGTCTGCTGCTAAGAAAACCTCAGCTTAGTTCACAACGACAGTCACCCCTGCACCCCTACGCTCACACTCACGAAGTTCCATGGTCCATCTTCGCCCCAATTACACAGCGAGTACAGAATCGGCCGCCTTGTCGCGTTGAGGGCTTGGTACATGTTATTGTAACGCGCTCGAAGGATATGTGAGGGACCTTCTTTATACCAGCTGTCGTATTCTTCAAGCAGGTGCACTCGTTGCTGGGTCCCGTGCCAGCCAGCCTATACCCGCACCTGCACACGCACACACTCCCAACCCCAACCCCAAATCACAGTCGTCCATTATAATATCTTAGTATACCACTAAGTCAACCCAAATCCTCAGCACAGAGAACATCACGTACATTCATACCTAAACTTCTGTAAACGGTTGTAACATGTCAGCAAAAACCATAATTATGTCGCCGACGAAGCTTTTGAGTCACCGCAACCTCCGGTCATCAAACTGGTGTGGTGCGTCTTCACTGAGTTGCCCAGCATCGTATCTTGCTAATACAGATATTCGAATTTTATGCCTAGCTGGTTTTATTCGCACCGATTTCTGCTGCATCCTGGTGGGTCGCCTTGCCTCCAGACGCTGCAAGAGTCATCTCGCAACCTTTCTTAGCCGTGTCCACGCATCCCCTAATCCGCCCCGTTACTCCCCAAACCTATTCACGACTCGTAGTGTCCGGCTTCATCTCATTTGCACTGCATCCATTCCTAGAGCTGTCATCCTTCGAAACCTAGATATACATCCACATGCGCGACAAGCTCTCGTCATGACTGGACGTCGAATACCTATCTTTAATGGGCCAAGCTCGTGGTCTTCGGTGGTCATATAAAGAATACTATTTCAACCACGGTAGATATAAAGAGCTACAGTGGGTAGAAATTTGTTCGATAAGTTGGGGGTCATATTCATGTATCATGCTTGGACCTTACTGGAACTTCTTCTGGTATAGTCAGGCGTATCACAGGCTTGCGACAAAGCGTACCTTCACTATCATACGTACATTTCGCCAGATTCTGTTCGATGGGCTAAACACCGATGCAAGTTATGTAACAAAACAGCTCAACTCATCACTCTGTCTCACACGAACGGAAATTCAGTATTTCTCAAATGTTTCAATCTCAACTCTTTCAAGGGTGCTTTCTCTGCTGGCGGAACTCTGAAAAAGTGTATCCGGCCTCCCGCAGATTGCCTTTCATGGTATCCCCATGTTTTGGCTTTATGCGGATATACTTCCTGTTCGCGGCCACACGACTAGATATGCCGCCACTCGCAACGTTTGGTTTATTATAGGAATAGTACTCCTAAGTCTCTGTACGTGTGTGATCCCAGTCTTGAGTCTTGGGTATACGTACGTCCCCCTTTTTTACATGACTTCATCCCTCTAACACACTTGCAAAAACAAGTGACCAGACACATGCACATCCCTACACCCTCTACTCAGGCAAACCCACATCCATTCACCTCACCCATTCGTATGCTCTCCCATCCAGATGCCCTCCCTCTCCCGCCGCCATCACACCGTCACAATGGAGACGGGTCTAGGCAACTTGTCATTTTGTCACAATTTAGTATGGAGGCAGGCTGGAGGAGCTGGTGTTGCTGCCCACCAGCTCCCAAGCTGGCAGCGACCGCATGCTATGGAGGAGGATATAATCTGACTCGAGTGAGTTAGAGCCATGTGAATGCCACCCAAAGACTACGTGCCTTTTCAGAATACGTGCTGACTCATCTGCCAGCCACGGGATCAAGAACGTGCAGGATGGATACGTCTCAATAGCTACGCGACAATAGAGCATGCCGGCTCACTGTGGAGGCACTAAACGGTAAGTGATTATGGGATGCAAGGCGAGGGACTTAC
The DNA here is from genome assembly GCA_015039355.1 of Ramaria rubella. Classification (NCBI taxonomy): domain Eukaryota; kingdom Fungi; phylum Basidiomycota; class Agaricomycetes; order Gomphales; family Gomphaceae; genus Ramaria; species Ramaria rubella. The sequence goes on from MU134554.1 coordinate 80,758, forward strand.
AAGATCATGCAATAGAGAAACAAACTCCCTGACGCCTTACAAGGTAGTAGAGAACGCGGCACACCAACAAGCATGCACTAAGACAATGGCACAGGATGGTCCGTGAGTGATGTGATGGACGAGTGTCGGCAAGGGTACTTTGTCTCGTTCACTAGAACGTATGAAGCGATCTAAATAACGCATCATGATAGTAAGCACATGGAGAGAGTCTGGAGCTGAGAATACAGATACCGGTGTCGCGGTGGGAATACTGAAAGGTTAGTAACTCAAGTTTTAGACTACAACGCATTTGACATACCATATCATGCAACAGAAGAAATGTCGGTATGCGCACCCTTGAAGCAACAGTGCGAATTGTCGTATGCTGTCTTTCAGCACGAGTGGGTAAG
>MU134554.1:87186-98539 GCA_015039355.1 Ramaria rubella
GGCGATTACGAAGAGCAAAGCAAAAAGAGGAAAGGACAAAAACATCACAGACGTAATGGCAACAAAACAGCGTAACAGGAAAACACAATACTCGATCCAAACCACCAGACACCCAAAACGTGCAAAACGCGACTCACCCGTCAACACCGTTTCCAGCGCGAACAATGCTTGACAATGCGGGACGTCTTCAGCCGCGCCCTGAGTACATCATCCGAGGGGATATAAGGCGCAGGAAGTCGAGGTAGCTAGCAGGCACAGCCACAGGGACAGGTGAGCGGCGAATACCATATCAAACACCCAACGCGCATTTGCAACACTGAGCTCTCGAGCTCGCCGTCGTATAGGCCATGGCGGATGTTTCTCGCGTCTGTGGGGGGAGGGACTTGTTAGTGGTTGCTGTGGGTTGGGTGAGAGAGAGTAAGATGTAGACGGCCCTGGGTATGAACGAGAACATGGACATGGAGGTGAACGCAAACGCTTACACAGGCACGCAGCGCTCTTGATCCCCTCGTGAGGCGGCCCAGCGCCCTCTTCCAGTCGTTCCGCATGTTGACTGAGACGTCTGTTTTTCGCGAGCGTGGTGCTGGTGTAGACGCCCTCAATTCGGCCGTAATATCACCGCTTCCAGTCGTGCCCGCGCCCGCGCCCGCACCCGTCCCTGCACCCCAATTCGCTCGCCGCCCCTCGCCCGCTCTCCACGCAATGTGCAACTGTGTGGCCTCGCCACCATCGCCCGTGGCTAGCTGCTTTACGACCGTCTCTTCAGGGCGAAGAGGGACGCGAGGTGGCAGGCGTAGGTCGAGGTGCGGGGTGAGCGGAGCTCAGGATGAATTAGTCAGAGGGGGAGGGTCCAAATCGTCAATGAGAGCTGTGAAGGAGGGAGGCGAGTCTGGGCGTCGATGATGCGGCGGACGAGGTTGAGATAGATGGCGGTGTGCTGGGCGAGGCGTTCTTTGCAGAAGGCGTTGGGAGTCTGGGCGAGTTGGGATTCTGCGGGTGGACTGAGAACAGGGGAGCCAAATCCAGAATTGGAGTTACAGGCGCGGGTGTGGGTGTGGCGGGTGTGGGCGTGGTTGTAGCCGGCGTTGGAGCAGAATGAGGATACGATGGGCGAGTATGAGAGCGTTGGTGGGGTCTACAACAGACTGTAGAGTGCAACGTTGAGGGATACGGTGGTGGCGAGACTGGCGGGGATGTTTTCTGCATCAGGTGAGGTGGGGTGCGTTAGCAGCGAAAGGAGGAGCAAAGGAGGGCAGAAATAACGAAAGCAAGGAAGACTAAAGGTAAGAAACAAGACCGCCTCCAGCGCAATGCCCTCTTGACATTATACGGCCCGCCATGAGGCACCACCGTCGGCCTCCTCAGTATTCCCTTCAGGCTATACGTGGTCTTGCGCGTCCAGCAGGCGCTGAGATATCTGAGGAGCTCCCCCGGCCGTCATGAACATGTTCGTACACGTATTGGGGCGGGTAGCTGTCGTGGCTATTTCTGGGTTGGAATGGGTGCATCGGTAAAAGGATGAGATGGATAGGATAGGGAATGACCACAGACGACGGTCCCTGCCACTTCTTACAACTATCCTCGCTCCCTGTCCGCCACAGCCGCAGCCGCAACCCCACCGCCCAGCATTTTCCCTCTTGTGTCTGTGCGGTTTCCGTCGGCTGTCTGTGTGGCTTGCGTGTGCTGATGGGATGCGTAGATACTACGAGCAGGGGTGAGTCGGCTTAGGAGACTTCCGCAGTGTTGTACATGGCCCCGCGACACGAACTCGCTCAATACGGTCTCATCTACCATCAATGGACAACCGACACAGTGCGTCGGAGCACAGACAATCGATACGTGGTACTGAGAATCCCTATCCCGTCACCTCCATCTCCCCTATCACCTCCCACCCTCCCAGACATGCATGTATCAACATCTCGCATCAGCACATGCACTTGCTTGTGTCGCGTAGAGTTGCCGTCGATTTTTGGGAAGGGGGAGCAGTACATCCTTTATTCTACATCGCACAGGTTTCAAAAGTTTTTTCGTACCGTATACGCTGATGAGCTTCGTCGCTAAGGTTGCAAGCGACTGGTGGAGATATCCTGCGGCCATATGCGTGGTCATACGAACCTCCCTAGTCCTGCTTATTTACTCACTCATCCGAAACCTTCCCAATTGCAGCACAGCACCACACGCCTTCTTCTTCTCTCCCCTCTTGTCCATTAGCAGCCGGCATTCCCTGCTATCTGCACTCTAGCACGTTCAGCACTGTGCTGAGACTGAAGATCATAAGGAATGCGCTCGAATAGGTATGGGGTTGTGTATAATCCGTCAGGGATATACAAGAGATCTTCTATTTTATTCTGTTTCGTTTACATCGCTTCGCTTGCTGTCCTCCTCCCCTCACATCCTCCAGCCCTGAGCATCTAAAAACGGCGACGGCTGCGCCTCCTGTTGTCGTCTTAGATCGCTGACGTAGCTGGTACTATCGTGGTCGTGAACGATGAAAGGTTGATTATCGTGAGTCTTCCAAGTCGCCCAATGATTGCACAGGGGGCAGGGTATCTTCTGCGCTTGTTCCTGTTGCGCTAATGGGATGTGTAGCCTGGTATTGCTGATTCTTGAATGGAGGAACATAAATGGCGTCCGTTTTTCGGCGTCGTGCCCCTCGTGCCAGAACGATGGCGAACGCGTCTCTGGCAAGAAATCAATACATCACACACTCCCAGGCTCGTCATTTTCAGCGTACATGTGGCGGGATATGAGTTCGTGGTTTTCATTTTTCTGACAACTCAAAGTATACTTTTGAACAAAGCCATCTTCTGGTCGAGCATTTCTCTGGATTAAATCTCCAACAGATTAGATCGGACTAAGTACCTGTAATGGCCTCCTTTGAAAAGGTCCCTTGGTCACCTGTGCTTTGCTCATTGAGTGTGGATCGCAGCGGCTTTGACAGGGCGTGAAACCTTTCTATCTTCACGACGAGCCGCGATGTGACAGGTGTCTTCGTAGCGGCGCAATCTCCGGTGAGGTACGTGGTCTGGACTATTCGGTGCGCGGGCGTGTCAAAGGGGCCATCCAACAGAGGGGCCACTGTACTTTGCCGCGATCCAGATGGATATTTCTTGCTCGCACAGTAGGTGCCACTGTATCACGAAGCACTCAGGGACACTCCCCATTACACTGGGAAACTAGTAACCCTTACACCGATCCAAAAAAACCGCACAATACGCCATCGATTCTTGAGGCTTTCTTTATGATTCAGTGGTATCAATTTGTCATTCATACATGCTTAACTTCCTTGGATATCTCTCAAACTGACGAGTTGATGCCTCGTTGCCAGAACCAATAAAGTACATTTCAGTGAGGAATAAGGATTTAAGAGGGCTTAAGAGAGTTTCGGACTTGTGTTCTGTGTAAGCCGGTAAGCGATTGACTGCAATTTTCGATGAAACAACTCGCTGAAGCCCCTTATAAGTTCCTATACTACGGGTGCCTTGGGACCACAGGATCCAGTATGTCCCGCCAATAATTGTCAGGTATAATATATGATGAGGGAAACAAGAACGGCGGATAAATAATTACTAAATATACTAAATGTCAGACTAGTACTTGTTCGCGAAACTCGAGGTGATAGCTCGCACTTTTCCAAATTTACAACACGTTATTTGTACCGCGCCCTCGTAGTGGAGAACAACAGAAAAATGAATGGATCATTCACTGGCTAGTCTCGGGCTTAGACGAAAATAAGCATGTGACACCTGTAATTGTAACAAGAGCTCTTACCCTCAGGCTAAAGGCACGGGTGCTGTCTCAACATCTCCGAAACTTCCTGCGGCCCAAGGAAACTCCTGAAGATCAATACTTCCATGTTCGTCTGAATGGCTCTGACCCGACTCAGATGAAAGAGTATCTTGGATTTCTGTGGCATCTCGAGAGATCCTATTTTCAAATGATTCATCGAAGATGGGATCACTGAATTCCTCCAATATCGTTCTGTGTATCTTTCCGGTAACGGCATGAAAGCTGTCGAGTCCATTCGGAGGTGGAAGGGGCACGGTAGAGCTGCCATTGGGATGATCATGTCTTTGTAGGAGCTCCAGATGCAAGCGACAAAGCATAATCACGGCCAAACTGATGCTCTGATCAGCATTTTCCGTGAACAGCTAACAAAATGAAAACAGACGGATTGTGCATGGTCAAGATCACTGAATTCAGTGGCCCCTGTTCTCAAGGTTATCCCCTGAGTGTCCGAAAACAAAGAAATCACCTTTAATTGCTACATGAGGCGATAATCAGTGATGCTAGTGATGTTGTCGTCTAATATAAAATACCGTTGTCACCGCCCCACCCAGAGTAATTGTTAATACAAACCTAGGGAGTTGTCAAAACTGTGGCAATAGTCACACAAATTTATCTCGATACCCATATCTAATCATTCCTGTGGGCGTTCGATGAGACTATATGGTTAGCATCATTAAAGTAGTGCACCTTGAATAACAAGCAAGCGAAATAGAGACCATCTCGAGGGGCTTGAACGGGAATGCAGAATCCGGTAGGTATGAGAGCAAATGGTCCCAAAAACAACGGTGTCAAATAGAATGGCAACAATACTCGTGGCAGTTTCCACTGAAACGTATAGGGTAAGCAAGCATCTGAGTGGGGGAAATAGAGGAATGCCTCACACCTAATATTCAAAAGTGTGTTAAAAGGATGCAACATAAGAATGGATGACATACATACCAATCAACAGTCTCTACGCCCAAAGGAGTTAAAGCACAATATCCTTTATCGGCATCACCCTTTTTGACCGTAGAGATGGATCAGCTTGGAACAGGAGCAAAGAAATACTCACCACGTAGAGGAAAAGTATAGCAACACCCAAAATACTCAGAGTTATTAGAACCAGTGGGTTTCGGTGGGAGAGGGCATATGCGCGCCCCAAGAACATTCCTTAAAGATCAGTCTATTCAATAATGTCCAAAAATATCATCACAACAGCTCACCTGTGTTTCCAATCATCGGAAAAAAATTAAGCGTGCTTAGTAGACGGAGCTCCAAGTTACATGTTCTATGTTTGACAGGTGATTTTTATACTGAAAACATATATCACGAAAATGCGCACTGGATTCTTGTGTTAAGATAAAATAAAATAAAATAATGAAAAATCTAACCTGAACGGAGGTCTCCGTGAAAGTGTAAAGGACATTGAGTATGCATGAAAGTAGTTGCCCATAACGCGCCATTACGTATAGAACAGTTCCAACTTTCAAAAGCTTCTTGCGCCATATGTATTTAATCTCAGAAGGGCAAGTGAGGATGGAATCATAAAACAAAACCGCTTGAGAAGTCATTAGACATAAGTAAACCAATACTAGTTGTAACATCAGTGTGAGCCGTTAGAACTCACCAACAGAAGCGACAACGACATATTTTGTGGCCAAACTAAGCCTCCGGCTATGTAGTTATTGAAGTTGGACCCCCCGAAGAAGTACTCACGAGTCTGTTACATTTTTTATGAACGCGGCCACTTCATTTTGAGAGGACATGATAGCGCAAAAATATATGAGTAGTCCAATGGAAACGATTTGTAATGGAAGTGATACCCAGGTCCTAGATGCACATAACGATCCTATATAGCACGCCTCACACTGCCTTCGGACATCCCATCTATGAGAGCTGCATGAACGACGATACGAGCTCATCTGCGAGCGGAAGGGATTACAAACATTCCGTGATAAATATTGAATAATCCAAGAGATCGCCCTTGGAAAGGTAATTAAGTGATTAAGACATGCGTACCTGGAACTGGAGACTCGGAGGAAAACGGAACCATGGCGGGCATTGTAGATAATAGGGTAAACTTGAACGTACGCGATGTACAACTGACTTGGACATTATAGAAACGACACGAGCCAGCTAGAATCGGAAATATTGGAATAGCAGCTGCTAAAATGCCGATGATGGTTCCGAGCTCAGCCAGTTAGCACTAGTCATCTAGGACAATAATTCCAGGTGTAGATTTGTGCTACTAGTACCTGGAATACCCTAGACATCGTGAGACGCACGAGTACCTTGGACGCGTGATTGTTCCAATTATGGGGGAATGCTAAGTGGCGTGGAAGGGATAGAAGTCCCGAAGGGTGGAACTTGGAAAAGACCTCAGATGAAGAAACATGCAGAGGAATGTGCTATTGGAGGGGCGCCCCAAATTGACGGCCACAAAGCTACTAGTGTATTGTTGGAACAGCATGCGTCGGCCTATGAGATGCGTGAGTACTGCCTTGAGCGAGGTTTGTACGCGTTCCTGTGACACAATCCCCCTCAAGATTATCTGCCACCGATCGTGGCTTAAATCATGAGCGTTTCAATTAGTAACTCCGACACAGTATTTGCAGATGATCAACACAAGGTACATACTGAGAATACCTATCCCGTCACCTCCATCTCCACTAAGGATCATCTCACTTCCCATCTTCCCAGACATGAACGTATCAGCATCTCGTCTCGGAACATGCACTTGCTGTATCACACGGAGGTGCTGAGTCCTGACACTGCCGTTTTCAGGTGACATGGGGGGCACGGTGCATCTTTTATTCGACACCGCACTGGTTTTCTTTGCTCGTACTGTATGTCCTGACGAGCTTCATCCCTTGGATTGCTAACGTATACTCTGTAAGTTCGTGGTAGGAAACGAATATCATGCGTTGTGCCAGTGGGGCTTACTGGAGAATATAGTGAGTAAGGAGCGCAGGGGAACAAAACCAGGAGGCATCCGCCTTTGCTTACCTGTGTGTCTCGGCGCTAGGTAGGAGGAAATCCCGAACATACGAGATGGTGGGACTCGGATTAGGTCCATCGAATGTCTGAACAAGCCTATCAACGAAGAAGACAGGCCAGTGAGCCTGTCGCAATTATGAGGAAGCACATCAATACTGACCCAAGAGTGGCTTCTTCCTTTCCTCCCAGTGTCCGAGCGCCCGAAACGATGCCTTCCTCGGCCGCCACACATGCCCATCCAATTCTGCGCTTCCACCATTAAATTAAAAAATCGTCAGTACATACTCAGTTACGCACCTTCCGTCGAATAGACCGTACGAAGACATCCATCGTTTTAGTTTCCTAGCGAATTTCGATATGGACTTGCGAGGAACTGCAGTGTTGAGGTGCCTCGCATCCATGTCATGGTTCTCTAATTGGCTAATAGGACCGTTGGCTGGAAGTAGCGGCTACGGGAGGTGATAATATATTGATGATCCACAGGGGCATCATCACTAACGAGAGCTTCAGTGGCAGAGGCCTAGCTACTAGTAGGGTACAGTCAGAGAAGCCGGAATGTGTCAGACGCGGGAAAAAGATGAAAAGAACAACATTGTCGGACTCACAGTGGTTAGGCTCAGAGTATACTTCAAGAGACTCAGATCATTGGATCGACATCGGGCGGAGCTTCTTTGATTCGTATGCACTGGAAAGTCAAAGATGTCATTATAGTACGCGCGTGCTCAGCAGAGGATGCTGGAGAATCGCAATTGGGTGGTACTCAGCACACAGTTTTGGGATAGGAAAAAGCTGTATCACGCTTCGTCACGCATCACGTTTAGCACACAAACGCCCACTGAGCACCTATATATCCACCATCATTAATCGAATTAGACGCGGATGTGTAGTCCTAGTCTAATGAGCTTAAGGTAGGCGACATTAAGAGCTGGCTATCTGTGTACATATGCTAGAGATGATAAATGATATAATGTGAAACCTGAAGTCGTATTTCCCATGCTAGAAATGTGAAATATGTACCAGATTTTCAGGTTCTAAAATTTGATAAAAAAGCAGCATTTTTGGGAGATTTTTCAACCAGAACAGTGAATGAATAATCTGTAAGGGAAAAGCATTTTTATCACATTTTTTACGCTAAAAATCTGCTCATGCCCCCAGTGATACTATCAGGTTCCCAGGCAAGGATGCCCAAAAACTTACTCGTGACAGAAGCACATGAACACCTGGCTATCTTATAACAAAGAACTTAAGACAAGAGATCAGATATCAAGACGAGTGATCACACATGAAATTTGAACAATTAAACACAACAACATGATAATATTCCAAAATGGTCATACAAGGGCTCATTGATGGCAAAAATGACCGCACCACCTGTGGATGTGGATGTGCTTTCAGAGATTTTGATGAAAATGTCAAAAGTGCATTGATGGAAACAGAGCTTGGGATTATAAAGTATGATATTTTCATGTTGGAACATGCTCTATGTAAAAAGAAAAGATTGAGGGATGTGCTCTAATAATAATTGCAGATGAAGAGGCTCATTAATATATTGGAAATGTACATTTATCCACATAGAGTATATATATATATTAAACTTGCTATAAAAATTAAAAAACTCGCCAGGGTGATAAACATATATACTATATGTACTTGAGCACATATAGGTTGAGATGCAGCCTGGTCCAATAAAGAGCAATTACCAGACACTAGAGGCAGGGAAAAATTTTCCAGATGGGAAAACCATGAGGAAAATCTTGAGAAATGGTTGGGTTTGCCAATGATTTTCTGAACAGGAAAAATTAAGGGAAAATCTAATATTTGCCAAGGATTTTCTGGCTCTGGGACACTTTCACAAGATCTCTTGGAATTACTTGGGAAAACATTCAGTAAAAACATGGGAAAATCATGGGTATGACAAAGTTTTTCTGATTAGTCAAATTCTTGGCAGACTGATAGTTTTCCAAAGATTTTCTGAGCCCATCAAATCTTCAGAAATTCCTAGGAAGTGCATCATCAAAATCAACAGAAAAAGTATGATTTTCCTGGGATTCCCTGATATGGGGAATTCCAAGGAAATCTATGATTTTCTGGGTGGAGAAAATCACCATGAAACTCACATGAGAACACATATGTTTCTCTAGATTTTCTAGACAGGAAAACTGAATGGAAAATTGTATGTATTTCTGCATTTTTCCCAAGCAGCAAATGGGTCTAAGATTAAAAGAATGTCAGAAAATTAAGTCAAGTTTTTCTGGGTCAGGAAAATCTTAGGAATGTGTGAATCAGACTGAATGGGAATGAATGGGAATGAATGGGAATGAATCGGACTGAATGGGAATGAATTGGAATGAATTGGAATGAATTGGACTGAATCAGAGTGAAGTGGAGCCAAGCAGAACGAACCAGAGTGAATCAGAGAGTTGGAACAAATCTGAGCATATTGGAACAAATCAGGGCAAATTGGAGCAATGTGAAGGAATCATGACCAAGAGCAAGGAGTTGTGAACACCAATCAGAACCAAGAGCTAGGAGTTAGGAGTGAACAGGGGCAAGAAGCGAGGAGCAAGGAGTGACTGAGAGCAAGGAGTGATGGGAGTGACAAGGAGTGACTGGAGTGACAAGTGGCAAGTAGTGAATGGAGTGACTGGTAGGAAGGAGTGACTGAAGTGACTGGGGGCAAGTAGTGATCAGAGTGACCAGGCTCAAGGGTGGACAAGTATAAACAGGGATGGGGATGCATCAACACAACTCAGAACCGGGAGCTAAGAGAAAGGAGTGAGCAGCCTGAGGAGTGAGTAACAAGGAGCCTGCAGTGAATGGGAGGAATGAGTGACTAGACGAACACAGTTTCTGGGTGGGGGATTGAGATGCCCAGGACGAAGTATTGATCAGAGTCCCTGGGAGCAAAAACAGATTGAAGTGACCAGGGGCACCCTTGCAGGGAGTGGGGGGGGTAGAAGGTGCACAAGGTCATCAATGGGAACTACATTGAGGAGTGAGAAGCAATGGGTGACAAGGGCCCAACACGAGTGGCCAGGGGTGGAGGCTTGGTGGCCCAATGGGGGAAAGGTGACAGACAGAGGATCTGCAATAGAGAAGGGAGTCATGTCCACGTGGAGTGATGACTTTGGGGGTCTGGGCTGGGCAGCTGCACGAGACGTGAGGGTCACTCAGAGGATCTGGGCACCACAGGTGCAGAGTCGGGAGTGAGTGGGAGTGACACAAGAGCAGGATTGAGGAGTGACTGGAGGAGGGAGCAAGGGATGAGGAAGGCCTTCCACCCAGTTCACAGTGGCCACCACTCCACCCTTGCTGGCTGTGCGGAACTTGGTGTGGCACGTGAAGGGTCCGTCGGGCATAACAAAGTCCACGCGCACAAAGAAGTTACTCCCAACTCCTTGCTCGTCACTCGAGTCAGTCCTCACTCCCCACTCCTTGCTCCTCACTCAAGTCTCTCGTCACTCCTACTCCTGTGTCACTCCGGCTCGTCCCTCACTCTGCACCTGTGCTGTCCCATCCACATCGGTCACTCCTTTGTCACATGACTCCTTTGTCCACGTGTCTCCTTTGTGGCCATGACTCCTGTGTGCACGTGTCTCCTTTGTGGCCGTGACTCTTTTTGGTGTGTGACTCCTTTGTGCACGTGACTCCTCTGTGCACGTGCCTTTTGTTATGCACGATAGATGGTCCCACGTGCCACACGTGTAGTGACTGGAGTGAGGAGCAAGGAGTGAGGAGTGACTTCCACCCAGTCCCCAGTGGCCACCACTCCACCCTCAGATGTCACATGGAACACGTGTGGCATGTGGATGATCTATCGTGCATAACAAAGTCACGTGCACAGAGGACTCACGTGCACAAAGGAGTCACGTGCACAAAGGAGTGACCGATGTGGATGGGACAGCACAGGTGCGGAGGGAGGGATGAGCTGGAGTGACACAGGAGCAGGAGTGAGGAGTGACTGGAGTGAGGAGTGGACTTGCACGCAGTCCCCAGTGGCCACCGCTCCACCCTCAGAAGCCGCATGGAACATGTGTGGCACGTGGAGGATCTATTGTGCATAACAAAGTCACGTGCACAAAGGAGTCATGTGCACAAAGGAGTCACGTACACTGTTAGGGATCTCTATAATGTAATTATAGTCTCAAGAGTCTGACTATAGGGTTCCAAGTGTTTCTGACAAGTAGTTGTACTTATATCTCTATTTTTGTAACAGCTGCCTGAGTTGACATTAATGGTCCACAAGAGCCCACGACTTGGGATGCTGACCTAACACCTGCCAAATCCAGAACTCAGCTTCAACTCAGCTGCTTATCAATAATTACCTTTATTGTAACTCAGCAGCTGAGGTAAGCCAACTCATTGGTCAGCATAAAACCATTAATGGACACAATTCAGCAGTATTTCTCCATTTTCTTAATCAGCTATTAATAGTCAGGGAGGCAGTGTCGCTGTCTTAACATCTCTAGCCTCTCTGGCCAATCAGAATTTGTATATTAATAGTGTAGAAATGTCTAGAAGCTCATGGAAGGTCTGTCCATATAAGGAAACTGCCCAAAACCTTCCACCAGGTTCCACCAGTTTCCAG
>MU134554.1:101547-129610 GCA_015039355.1 Ramaria rubella
AGGGGAATGTCTAATAAGTAAGTGACAAGACCAACTTTTTTAGAGGGTTTTTACGACGAAAAAATAGTTTAAAATCTTGGACTTTTAGACCATGTATAAAGTGTAAAGATCGTACCCTTTATGCTGAAGTCCAAAGTGTAGTATAGTAAATAGTAGAGATCGTATACATGTGTCTATCGGTCGAGAATTACAGCGGATGGAATTTCGAGTAATCTGATCCTGGTGTGTAGGCGCAGATTAAGCTAATTATTACCACCTATATATCCACGAGTCACCCGCAAACACACGATTTGCACTACGCACTGCTTCGCACTATGTCGAAAAAGGATAGGGTTTTGACACACGACTCATGGTGGGTTAACGCTAAGAGGTCGTAGGAGACTACTCGTGCGCGCATGATATTACTGTAGAAACTGAAAGGTCACGTATGCTTAGTTTCTTCGAGGCGGGCTACAGCTAGGTTATTAGACTCAGAGAACTTCATATGAGACTCGGATTGGTGACACTCAGGCTGTTACAACAAGAAAAGTAGAAAAAGGGCGCAGACTGTGTAAGGCCGAAGAGACGACATGGGATGATCATCGATCCGGAGACGGTGACTTCGAGAGCAATCACTACTACGGGGACACCTAGTAGTTATATAATAGTGGAGGGCATCGGCGATGAAGGTCGGTTGCCAGGATAATCGGTTAATCTCTTGGTACTGTACCTACGCTCCGTGGAGTTGTGACGTCAAGGAGCGTTCAGGTATAGCTTTAAGCGATCCTTTGATTTTGCTACCTACAGAAGCATGCCAGATAAGCTGCCTTCCACGCATTGACTCATACATGACTGCTAAAAAATTAAATTACCACCTTCGCGTCTTAACCTACCCGTACACACCGCCGGCTCCTTCCGTAGCAAAGCCCGCGAACCTGTGACCCTCCTTTCCTTATTCGGTGAGAACCCACATAACTACACGAAGGAGTATTAACGCTGTCCGAGTGACCGGACAGAAGAAGCAACTATCCGAACAAGTCTGTAAGCTACCTGGATTAGGCTCAGGGTGGTAGAGCATACAAGCCCTAAAGGAGGATGGATCGCGGCTCTGTGTATCCATTCGTTTCCGCCTACGGAGGACCAAAACAAGGGACGCGAGGAATGAGTGATATAAGAGGTCATTCGGGGTGACCGTGTTGCGTACTATAAGCAAAGGATGATACTTGAATGTCTCATATGGAATCGTTAGGTTGCCTACTTCGAGCAGTCCTGTATGTCATGCTCGTTTCTTTTGGTCACGCCACATCTTATTTTCTACGTGGCACGGGGGACAGTAGACTTTTGCCGTCACAGTCCTGAGTCGTGGAGGCACACTATGTCGTTCACGTACAAGGCTCTGCTCTACGACTATGCAAGTACAGACCCTTCTACCCTTCACTCTACTAGGAATCACCTTTACCTCCACTGCCCTATCCATAAGAGTCATACATGGAACACAACTAGTAGACGTTTATGACACAGCCTCAATGATTAACTTTGCGAGTACTAAATTCGGTGCTAGCCACCGTCTATTAGAGCTCCCCCTAACACAGTGTCCTTGCGCATGTTTGGAGCGAGTTCCATCATGAATGCGTAGAGTATCCGGCTGCGTACGACAAGGTTGTTATGTGATCGAAACACCGGTAGTTAAACCCCGCGGGGAGGTTATCGTGTAAGGAGACGTACAAAGAAGTAGACTCCAGAAAAGGTTCAAGGTGGGAAGCCCTGAAGATAGGGAAGGTGCGGTGAATCGTAAAGGGGTATTAACCTTGTTAGTGCGCAGGTTCCATGAGCACGCAGAGTGCTACAGATCCCATAAGGTCCATGATCATCGTGTTTAGATGTGGACCTTAATAACAGGATCTACTTATCACGATTGACCGACTCGAGCCTTAGTAGTAGCCGTAAAATCGTCGACGATAAGGTTATAAAGGCTAAGATCGACCGAGCACAGCAAAGATATTACAGGTTCAGTCAACATGTAGCGCATGCAAGTTCAAATGGGATAATAGATGTTACGGGCGGTACCAAGGCAAAAGGAGGCTCAGAGGTCAAGGTCCATGCGTACAGAATTAGTGAATTAATGGAAAGGTTCCCACTAGAGAACCTAATAAGTTATAAATAGTGTCTTACAAACATTAGGGAAGGCGAGCGTCTACTCGACCATAGCAGCAAGTACGTCGAGAGTATCTACCCTACAGGCTTCCGTCACACTCCGCACGATATATCCTAGCAATACACGTAGATCCTGGACCCATAGTGAAGGTAATGTTTAGCAAAGGTAACCTGATGAGTATATAAAAACGCGATAGTACAGGAGAGTTTTACTTCACCGGCGCAAGTATTTTTTACATTGTCTGAGCACTCATGAAGAAGCCCCCCAGGTTGAAGTTATTGATGTATCGGCCTCCGAATCAAACCGGTGTTTTATACAGCAACAGCGAAGACAACCACTCAAGATTGCCGAGTGTGACTACAATGTTGATCATAACCAAATGAATACAGATTACTGAAGAGTTCGCCAAAACAAAATACTAAGGTAGGAGTGAACGGGAAGACTCTAATTTATGTATACCGCGTTCTTCGAAAACTTTCAACCTTGACAAGATATGCATTACCCGCGCAATACCCGTTGATGAAAGTACGTATGAGTCACAGGAAATGTGAAAGTGCCTCTGGAGGCAAGTCCAATCTAAAAAGTAATAAAATAAAATAAAATATAATTGTGTTTTTAGGTCACGCGTAAAAGCACTATATACAAAAGTCATATTTTTAGTGGACAGTTTGTATCTTGTACATTGAACCTCGAGGCAGATGATTCGTGCGAATTAAAAAAAGGCTACTAACCTTTGTGTCCACTCGACAACACTACTATAAAAACCTGTAGTAACTTATCTGACTAGAAATTCCTTACAAGAACCCCGCGCGTATACGGGAGAGGGTGGCTTTGGGTGACCAAGATTATTGAGACTCATAAAACCCACAACGATATGAAAAGGAGATGCACCACTCATAAAGAAACGAGGAAAGCATTTTTATCACATTTTTTACACTAAAAATCTGCTCATGCCCCCAGTGATACTATCAGGTTCCCAGGCAAGGATGCCCGAAAACTTACTCGTGACAGAAGCACATGAACACCTGGCTATCTTATAACAAAGAACTTAAGACAAGAGATCAGATATCAAGACGAGTGATCACACATGAAATTTGAACAATTAAACACAACAACATGATAATATTCCAAAATGGTCATACAAGGGCTCATTGATGGCAAAAATGACTGCACCACCTGTGGATGTGGATGTGCTTTCAGAGATTTTGATGAAAATGTCAAAAGTGCATTGATGGAAACAGAGCTTGGGATTATAAAGTATGATATTTTCATGTTGGAACATGCTCTATGTAAAAAGAAAAGATTGAGGGATGCGCTCTAATAATAATTGCAGATGAAGAGGCTCATTAATATATTGGAAATGTACATTTATCCACATAGAGTATATATATATATCAAACTTGCTATAAAAATTAAAAAACTCGCCAGGATGATAAACATATATACTATATGTACTTGAGCACATATAGGTTGAGATGCAGCCTGGTCCAATAAAGAGCAATTACCAGAATAAGGTTAGCTGACAGACTGGAGTAACTACTAGGCTAAGGTTGTTATTTCATAAGATATTTTAGTCCTCCAACCATGAGGACTGCTGAAAGTCGATATTGTGGACTCCAGTGGATGCACAATTTTGGAGCCATGTGGTGTAGCCAAAGGTTGTTTTTAATACTTGAAAAACCAACACATTAGCTTATATAAAATTCCAAGAAAAAATGACTGTAACTAATAACCACTTATGGAATATAATCTGTAACCCAAACTAACTTTACAAACAACCCAAACCTCAGAAAAGACCATGGGAATTTGGTGCCAGAAAGCAGAGATGTTTTGGTGACAGCTCAAAATTGGTGGGATGTGAGACATGAATGATTCTAACTCTGCTAATGCTACATAGGGAATCATAATTAAAATGTTCATAGCATGTATTCCATATCATCACAGAATATTTTGTGCATGCACTGGAAAAGGCCATATTGTGAACACATCCTGTGAGAATATGGAATACATGCTATGAACCTTTTGATTTTTCCATGGATTTCTGGCTTTGAAACATATCTGGGCCATATTGAATAAAACAAGCATGTTACAAGTCTGTACACAATGTTAACATGATAGCTTTCCATAGGATGTCCCAAGCATTCCCCAACTCAGGACACCTTGATGCATTTCCAGTGTATGCACAGAATTCTGGTGGCTCTTGCAATCAATATCTCAAGGCAATCAGCTTAATCAGCACAGACATGCTTATTCAATCACATAACCATGCATACCTTGCCATCCTCATCAAAGTCAACTCTCTCGAATCAGAACTCCAAGGAATGCAGTAAGTCTGCTTGTATGCTCTTATGTCATTAATTTATCTACAATCTGATAATGAAAATAAATCAAAAAACTGTATAGTGCCCTCCTGGAGAGACTGGGCACCAATCTGGTTCCACTGGTCCCTGGCCCTCCCCCAGAATCCAAGGCACCTCCTGACCAAAGTGATTACCCTGATGTCCCTTTCTGGACTCAGTCAGATTACGAAACACACAAACAAGACCAAAAAAGCTCTGGCTTCACCTCCTACAGCAGGCATAGTAGTAAGCGTAAGGATGCTGTGGCACTGAACAGGTCGTGCACTGGTTGCCTAGCAAAATCTGTTCCTACAGTATATATGCAGATACTTCGTCAATACTGACATTACTCCCTGTCTAAGGGATTTCAGCATCATTGTACTCTCTACAGGACCTCACAAGGTAAGTCTCATTGCCTCTCCCTCCTTGAACCAAGTTACAGTACATTGTGTAGGCTCACTCAGGATGTTGATTCAAGTACACAAAGTCACGGACTCTCAAAATCAAAAACATTTGCTACTGAGATCTATTTTGGGGTAATGAGGGGACATCCAGGGTTTACTCTATAAGCCTTGGGCCTTGAGGCCAAGGGACCTTTTTGGAAGCAGCCAAGCCTTTTGATATGGGAATTAGAGGGTCTACAGGGATTAAAGGGAGGTCATGAGGTTGCTCGCATAGGGAAAAGAGAGAAGGGAAAAATCTATAAAACCACATGTTGTTTGAGGCTTTGTATCATCAAGTCCCTACTTCACTCCCTAGTACTCGAAACACACACCTATACTCCTATTCACCATCTATTTCTTTTGTTTTTGGTCCATAGGCATTTGAGCTGGCAGAGTGTACCTTCCTTTGTGCTCGGTTCAGTTCCCTTGCTTTATTCTTCTTGGGATACCTCCTGAAACTCAATTAGAAGGATTTCATCACCTCTTCAGGACCTTGGGAGCCTGTAGAACACCTTCGTTCTTTTTCTCAAGTACCTCGCCACCTCTTTGGAACCTCAGAGGCCTGTAGAACACCTCTGGAACAACTTAAAAAGCACTTCTCCACCTTTACAAACCTTTTAAAGACCCATAGAAACATCTTCGCCACCTTTACAAGACCTCACAAGCCTCATAAAGACCACTGAGTTGTTCTTTCTTCTTTTACCTCCCCATATTTCCTTACATATTTCAAACCTCTTTTGGTCTACTACATTCATTCCCTGCACAAATAGAGCTCCCTTCCTGCCTATTCAGCACCCTCCTCAAGCCTCACCTTTGTCACCAATGCCAATGGGACCCCAGTCTTGCAGCACACAGCTATGGATGTGTGCCTGCTGTTGCAGTATATGGACCCATCTAGCTGCAAAAGGCCTAGTTCCAACAACTTGGTCAAATGCCACACTGGATGCCATAGATTATGATTGCACAGAGATGTTAGAAAAGTATCCTGACCTAGAACTTGCTGATGATTATTGGAAAGTTGACCGAATTGCCACACAGAATTATCCAGCCTGGAT
The DNA here is from genome assembly GCA_015039355.1 of Ramaria rubella. Classification (NCBI taxonomy): domain Eukaryota; kingdom Fungi; phylum Basidiomycota; class Agaricomycetes; order Gomphales; family Gomphaceae; genus Ramaria; species Ramaria rubella. The sequence goes on from MU134554.1 coordinate 107,519, forward strand.
TCGTACCCATGGGCAACTCATAGAGCATGGGCTTCCAACCGAACTCAAGGACAAAGATAATTCCAGCATGGATATCAAACCCTCTACATCATTGCTCCCAATCCCTGTTTCAGTTACCAAGTGCATTCACAACAGCTCAGAATCTCACATGTCTCAGAAAAAGAAGAAAACCACACATAACTCAGCCATCCTCCTGACTCTCCTCATACCTATGCCCAACAATCAGGTGATGTTGAAACATTTAGATGCATCATTCTCCAGTGTTTCTCTTTCAAATCTGATCCTTCAGATGTAAGACATGACACGGATAAATCCACGGATAACCCGTACCTGTGACCACAGGTATCTGGAATTCCAACAGCCATACCTGCACCTGCACAGGTAATTTAGCACCAGATACCCGAATCCACAGGTCAGGTACCTGCTGGGTCCAGGTACCTGACACTCAAGAAGTGTCCATTTACAAAGTAGAGTAGAATTTTAAAAAATTACAAAAATCTAGCTTATTTCAATGACATCTGCAGTTACAGGCCCCTTCTGAACATTTCTCACCCTTTTCTTCTTATCACAGAACCTCTGAATGATATCCCCCTCAGGGACCATGCCTTCAACTGCTGCCCAGGATGCAAGAACTGTTGCAGCCCGAGTTGACTGGTCTGAGAGTGAATGACACATCCGGGAGACTGTAAGTCCTCCCCCAGAGAAAGCACGCTCAGTATCAGTTGATGTTGCTGTGGAATTTATCAGGTAAGAAAAACAAATGACATTGACAAGATGCTTACCAGGCACTGACAAGAAATCCAGGGCCATCTTGTCCAGATACAAGCCACCCTGACGTTGGGTTTCCCAATGCATCAAAGGGTCAGCAACAGAGGGCTGAGCAGGCAGTCCCAGGTACTCATCCAGTTCATCTACTCCCTCAGATGCGCTAAATGTATCCAGGTCAGCAAAATAGCCGGAGCGTAATGGCTGGGTGGGCAATTAGGACTTATTGATCACATTGTGAGGGGGCTGTTACTCACTTCTTTCAGAGGGTCTCTAGTACCACCTTGTGGTCGGTAGTGTTTCTCCCACTGCTCATGCACAAGGCTCACAGCAGTAGTGATCAGCACGGGTAACCCCTGGGTACAAAACACCAACCCATACCCAACCCGTGGTGCAACCCTTACCCGTGACATGGGTACGGGTTTCTCCAGGTTACGCACGGGTACACCGTGGGTATGGGCTGGCAAACTCCGCTGACCCTCCACCACCTCCACATCTCTCCACCCCCACCTCCACACCCGCCAGGTCATGTGGCTGCCAGCCAGAGGACGACACGCAATGCGCAACCATGGCGCCCACCTGGCATGCTCCCCCCAGGTGGGCGTGCTCTCCACCCCCACCTCTACCCCACCTCCACCTCCACCCCCACCGTGTCACATGAGCGCCAGCCAGAGGACGGCGCACGACCACACGTGCCATCGTGACGTGTGACCACGGTGCCCACCTGGCGGGGCGACAGGGACGGTGGGTGGGGGTTGAGGGATGACAGGGACAGCAGGTGGGGGTTGAGGGGCGACAGGGACGGCGGGTGGGGATTGAGGGGCAACAGGGATGGCGGGTGGGGATTGAGGGGCAACAGGGATGGCGGGTGGGGATTGAGGGGCGACAGGGATGGCGGGCAGGGGTTGAGGGTGGGGAAGGCTTGGTGAAAAACCCGGGAATACCCCCGGGTTGGCTGTGGGTCAGACACATCTGACCCACACCTGACCCAGGGTGACCCAAACCCGTAACCCACACGGGTTACCCATACCCATGCGGATCACTACATGGCAGTGTCAATCCAGGACTCGGGCCATTTTTGGCGCTGGAAATAAAGTGTTTTGTACCGGGGATGCAGAACTGTGCATCCAATATGGTAGGTTAACAATGGGCGGGTAGATGTGGAAATAGAATAAACATACTCATGGCAACATGATAGATGATTGAATCGTCTGTAAGTGAGTATTATTTATCCAGTATGTGGCGCCTTTTTGCTGCAGCGGCACGGACAGCAGGGAGAATTGCATGGTCGCTTGCGAACTTGTCCAAGGTGGCCGTCAGGATGTCAATGATTGGAATCACTTCGAAAACGCGCAGAATGCTTGAAGAAGACATTCTTTTGGTTGCTTGCAGGAAGCACTAGGTGGACATCAGTCAGGCAAGTGCAGATGCAGGAAAACAAAAGAAATACATCAAGTAAGGGCCATAGTTGGCGTAAAAGAGTCCATTCCTTCTCGTTCAAAGCAAATCGTTTGAGACGGGCTGTTCGAGGGCGGTTATGTTCAGGGAGCAATGTCAACCGATCGATAACTGGCTCAATGATGAGGGCCCGCTGTATCACTTCAGCCACCATGTTCCAGCCCGTGGGTACACTATGGACCATCATTTTGGCTGGGACAATTGGTGGTTTCACCTGCGCACAGCAGGCTTCAAGGTCCACCTGAATGGTCGGGTTGTGGAAGACCTTTTTTGCTAGCTGTGTGAGCTGGAGAGCAAGTGAGCTGTAGAAAAAGCTGGGGATTATTCACAGACCTTTGTGACTGCGTATTTGCCCAAACAAATGTCTGCTTTGGTGAGCTTGTGGTCTTGCTCAACCTCATGAGCAGTCTCAGCTATTATGAGAGCATCAGCTTGCTCCTGATCCATGTCGATGTCCTGCAAAGCATCCATGTCTTCGTCATCCAGCGGTTCCATCAGGTTTTCAAGGTCATCTTCACTCCCGTCCTCATCGATCAGATCATTGTCTGCACCCGAATTATTGCCCTTGGGCTGTGTGTGCGCAAACTGGGAGAGAATAGCCTAGGGCCACAGTTATCAGCAGCAAGTGTGTATGCTAGAGGGTATAGTCACCCACCTTGACACACAGGTTTAAAATATGCCCAATGCATCGGGCACACGTTAGCGAGCCTTGAAAGCCGTCCAAGTCGAATTCGAGACTCGAGAGCATAGTCTCATTGTTGGATGTGTTGTCCGCAACTAGGCCAAGTATCTAGAAACCAACAATTAGTTTCCTTTGTATTCTTGGATGTGCATATAAAACATCCTACCTTGTTTTGGATGCCATATGAGCACAAGCATTCTGCAAGCTTGTCTGCCAGATACGACCCTGTATGTGCCTTTGTGAGTCTACATGTCAGTTAGCATGGTCATCCATAACTCCCCAAGACAACTGAGAAACAAATAAAATAAAAACCCACCGAATGAAATCTAATATCATCATTATGAGGTGGCCAGTGACACATCGTGTCACTGTCACCCCAAGATAAGAAAATATGTTTGGCGCAGCCCACCTGTCGACTCCCAAATGAAGCCTGCCGTCATGTTTCTGTGAGGGGACTTAGACATCAGGAATAGTGGCAGGCTCAAGAATGACATACACACCTGGAGGATTTGTCCCACCTGCTGGTGGAATACCTCAAAGACCTCCTGGATGTCTTGGGATAACTTCCATGCACTAGGGACCTCGACAGGCTCATAGAGCATTCGCAGGATTGCAAGAAGCTCTGTGTCCTCGATGATGGCATATGGTCGGTGCCTGCGCGCCACCCAGATTGTCAGGAGGTAGCGAAGGTGGGCCGCACTGTACGTTGAACCGTGTGTGAAACTTTTGATGCTGGAGGTGCCTGCTGTTGCCACCAGTGAACATCTTTCCTTGTGAGAGACAAGGTTGGATGTTGAATCATCAAGGCAAGAGCGTGCCACGGATTTTGATGGTTGGCTAACCACAACATTAGCTGACAATAGTTATGAAGATAAGTTATGTATGTACATTTTGCAAACAAATATGTATCTAACAGACTCGCCATCGATCCTGATGTCTGGCAGCATCCTGAAATGTTCATAAACATCTGATGTCCAGGATTTCTGTTGTTTCTCTGCCAAAAACAAGAGTCAGTCAATGAAATCATCCCCAGTCCCCCTAGAACTCACCCAGGACTTGTTGCGGTGTGCTATTAGCCACATCATATCATGTCTCAAACCGGTCTCTTCACAACTCAGCCAGATTCCAGCTTGAAGACTTTGTGCTTGTCGTTGTGGCATTGGCAGATGACGGCTCAGAATCAGAGCTGTCATCTACACATGCTTGTGTCCTTGTATGTTTCTTTGCATGAGCCATTGATAAGATTGTTGAATATGTGTGAGTTACTGAGGTGAGACGACTGTTGTTAGAAAGGTTGTGGCATCCAATGCTTTTTAAAGCTCACCTAACAAAAGCATATTGTGTGGTCCTTCCCCACTACATCTTCCACAGACGTGAGTGTGGGTTGTAGACTTGTGGACCGTGGTTGGCATCATGTCGGTCACATGACCAACATGTGAAGTGTAATAATGTAAGTATATATCCACAAGTGTGTAGATATATACTAACATTGTGGTGGTGACTAGGGTAAGAAAGCCCAGGTATACCTGTCCGAGTACCTGAGCTCTCTCACCCTAGACCTGCATCTGCATCCCATCTGTGGCCACGGTTTATCCGAATCTGTGGGTGTGAAACCCACAGGTTTCCCATGGATGTACCTGTGAAAAACCCACAGGTCACCCGCACTCATGTCATGCCTTATTCAGATGCCATGCCAAGTTACCCACATTGATGATGTCACATACTGAGACATGCCCATCCACTCTAACTACATTCTCCACTGATACAGCTTCTTCTCCATCCACTGCTCAAACCTCTCCACTCCTGCCCTCTTGTCCCTTGCTCTCATCCCCTGCTCAAGCATCTCTGCCCCACTGTTCTTCTCTTGCTGTAACAAATACACTGAATACCCTTGATTCCCCAACAGTAACTTTGCCTGTAACCTCTGAGCCTATTGTAGATCCACCCTCAGAATCGCCAACTATCAAACCTTCGGATGAAACTCAGCCACCTCATTGTTGACTAATGGACCTGCAAGCTATGACACTGAGACATCCTCACCCATTCCTCATCTCCTCCCCAAACTCTCGCATTCTGACCTACCTGCCCCTCATTCAAGTTGTGACAAGTAAGAATTTATACTGATGTTTATCACCCACTGAGCCAGGTCTATACACATCTTTCCATTGCTACATAGATCAAAATTTGCATGCCACTGTGAGTTTATGTTATGCACATATATATTCACCCAATCTCCCACGATGCCCCTGCCCCTCTCAATAGCATCTGAAAGGCACAACCTGACCCTGCCATCAATAATGGCACACTGCATGACACATTGGAAGTCCCTGAACAAGCCATATCCCCATCTGCAGGTAAGTAACCAATTGCAGATGCCCCAAATACTAACTGGTACCCTGATTTTGCCAGTGCCTTTACCTTCACCTTAGAATTTCAACACCAGTATCGCTTCTACACCCCCCATTGATCCTGCCCTCCCTGCTGTCCTGCCTTCTTCTGCTGCTACTCACATCAAGCCTGTCTCAAACACTGATCCACTGGCTCATGCTCCACCTTGCCAGCACTATTCACCATCCCAATGTCTACAATTCCCAACCCCTCAAATGACCAAAATTCTCTGCTAGCAGATAATATGGCCCATATTACAGTTGCCATGGAGAATCCTGGCAGCAAGGCAAAGTTTCAACTGACCAAGAGCCCCTCCCCTTAGTACTGATTTTATCTCATTTGTCTTTCATGGCACTAACCTACTCACTTCAGCAATTTATTCAGCATAGACTACATTGTCACACATCCTGGCACAACCAGAGGTGCTGTGTGTGCAGCTTTTGAAAGTGACCAGTCCCTGAAAAAAGTACGTGTATATTGATCCATTGAAAAAACCATCTTATTCACTTCAAACTAGATATACAAGACAAAATTCGCAAGCCTTGCTAAATTAAACAAGTAGTTTGTTTGAAGTTTGGGTTAGTGAGGGAGGCCTGTGGTAGGTTTCATGGTACATATAATTCCCTCATGTATTCTGCTGTATCTTTGCTTGTTTGCCCATGTCTGCCTCTGCTTTCCAGTGTCCCCATCCACTCTCATCTAGTTGACTATGCCCCCATCTGCTCTTGTATGCCCCTGTCCACATTTTTCCTCCCCCATCTGCTCCTGTATGCCCCATCTGCATTTGTACGTCCCCATCTGCTCTTGAACACTCCATCCACTCCCATTTGTCCATGTCTGATCTCATCCATTCTCATCTCACTGAACCCAATTTGGTCTATTCTCCTCTGCTCCCTTCCATAGTAGTAGCAGCCAGGCTGTTATTGTCCACCCACATCCATTGTAGTACAAAGCAATTATTAATTTTAAACTAGTACAAATGTGTCTGATCTCATCTTACATGGTCCGTTCACTTTCACTTCTCCATCCAATATTGTCATATCCTCTGAACCACCAATCAGATATAGTCCAGATCTGAGGATGCTGTAGGACAACAGCAGAGCCTCTGACTAGTGTTGCCACAGCTTGGTTTTGGCTCTGAGCCAAGCTGACCCAGGACAAGCCAGCTTCAATCCCAATGGCTACAAGCCAAGCTATGATACTTTGATGAGCCCATGGTTATTCCCAAGAGCAGTTAAAGAGTATTTTATTACAGAATATAATTCTTTGTATCTATTACAATTATTCTAGGACCTTAAATACAATGTAAAGGAAGACACTCATTTGAGCTGTTTAGAGAAAGTGCAGCTGGCTTGAAAAATCCAGCTCCGTTCAGCTAAAACTCAGCTCAGCTCTTGGTTTAGCTGGAACCAAGCCAAACCTGCAGCAACACTAGGCTTGGTGCAAGCCTTGAAGGCAGAGCTTCAATCTCCAGGGGAGAGGCTTGGAGCAAACTCATGCTCCAGGGGGGGTACCTCTGTGCAATGCTGCCGCACCACCCTATCCCTTTCTCCCAATTTTTTTTTTCATGGAAGTAAAATACATATGTACATGAGTATTTCCCTCAATTCAGAAAAAAAAATTAATATTCTAAATCAATTGCTATTGAGCATGCAGCTGCAATGAGTCTCTTGCAGCATGATTGGGCCATAACTCTGAGATCTGAGGTGATAAAATTATTGTGAGTTGATACAATCTTTATGTATCATCTTAAAATAATTTCTATGAGCTCTGTTTGCCTGAATATTCAGTGGCAGAATATACAAAAGTATGGAATAGTCATGTGATCTGCTCTTCTCATGCACCATCCGACAATTTGAACCCATGGCCACATGCAAATGATGCCTCCAATGACATTGTTGGGGTTTGGAGTTGTCAAAAGGCCTCAAACATACTTTATAAACATTAATAAAAATTTTCAGTACCACCAAGGCAAGGCCTATGCCTTTCATGGGCACAAAACCATTGAAGAACCCTGTCACTCACTGTGTTCTCACACCAGATTGCAATTCAGCCTGACTTTTTGGAGCTGAAGTAAGCCACCAAAGTTGTAGTGATATATCTCAGGAGTGACTTTCACAAGTTGACGAAGTCATACAGTGAGAGTTGTGGATGGGAGATGTGAAAAAGGTACCCCCTTAAACCCGGAGTTCGCTCCAAGCCCCCTTCCTCGAAGGGCAAACGGAGTTTACGGACTTTGAACCGGGGAATGGGCTTGTACCGAACCTACGGCAACAACAACTCCGATGGCGTCCGTTATCGTCACACCTCGTCCGTGCTAATTCTCACCGGGGCTCACCAGGAACTATTTGAAGGGAGATTCCATGCTTTGAAGAAACGGTTCAGAATTCGGCCTCGGACTCACCTTGGGTTACGAGTACGCGTACCTGTCAGAACATAACTTCATGCACTGAATACTGAAATGTCATCCAACTGGCACCGCGACAGAGTGCACGCCATTGACACATCCCACTCTACCCCTCCCACAGTGAATTTCGTATGTACGTCACTGCACACACGGCTGCGATAACACAACCCACACAACGCGATACGACCCAAGAACAAACGTGACGAATTCCCTGTCGAACTCGAAATAGAGTAAACTGTTGTGAGACGGTTCATGATGCACGAAACGATGGATCGAGCGCAGACACTAGAAACTATAATAAAAAACACGAGAAGAGCAAAAGGTGAAGGTGCAATTAAAATAGCCGCCGAGCGACTCGATGGACTGCGTTGCAATATAAAAGGGTGTCCTTATCATCTTGGAAATAGGGCATCCAGGCATGCCGCTACAAACGCCCATCCCAAATTGATAGACACTCTGTTAACGTCAGCATCGTAAGAAAGTCGTATCGGACGGGACGTACCTGACTGCGTGCTCTGTGGATGGTGGAGAAATGAGTTAGTATTCGCGGAATTTTGTTACGGCGATTATGCTGAAAAAAAAGCAAAGACTTCTAAATGACAACAAGACATGTAATAGGAGAGAAAGAAAAACCGCAACGACCCAAACCACCAGACACCCCAAAGACGCGGGACGCGACTCACCCGCCGACGTTATATGTCTTCCAATCGATCCCCTTCAAGTTCTCCTTACCCGTCTCCAGCGCAAACGTATGCTCAATAATGCCGAACGTCTTTACCTGCGCCTTGAGGCTTGAGCACATAATCGTCCGACGGGATATAATTCAACAACATAAGACGCGGGATTGAGTAACTAGCAGGCATAGGTGGGCGGATAGCATACCAAAGACTCAATGCACTGGTAACTCCAAACTCTCCTCGAGCTCGCCGTTTAGCCATTGTAACTCAGCACGGACGGCCTCGTCGCCCCAAAGGCGCTCAATGTCTGCGCGGCAGGCGGCGAGGACGTGTACTGGGACGGAGGTTGGCGGCGTAGGGTGTGGCGGATGTCGTGGAGTCTGTGAAGGACAGAGTCGTTAGTAGTTGTGGGGTGGGAGAGTGAGATTGAGATGGGATATACACGGAGCTATGAATGAGAATATGGACACGGAGGTGAACGGAAACCCGAACGCTAACATGGGCACGCACCGTTCTGGCTTCCCTCCGCGAGGCAGCCCAGCACCATCTTCCGTTATTCCGCGTGTTAACTGATACCTCTGTTTTCGTGATTGTGGTGCCGGCGTAGGTGTCGCCGAGCCGGACCTGATATCATCGCTTCCATTTATACCTGCACCCGCACCCCCCTTGCCCACCCTCCACACCATAGGCAACTGTCTCCTCTCGTTGTCATCGCCTGCGACTAGCTGCTTGATATGTGTGTCCTCGAGGGTGAAGAGGAGTTCGAGGCGGGTGCGGAGGTCGATGTGTAATGTGGTGGCGAAGAGAGGGGTGGGGATGGAAGGGCGGCGAGCATCGGTTGAGAATATGCGGCGGTGGGCGGTTGGGGTGGATGGGTGGGAAGGGGAGGTGGGGTCCAAGTTATCGTCAATGAAACCTATGAAGGAGGAGGGAGGCAATTCTGGAAGAGGAGCGAGTTGATGATGCGTCTGACGGAGCAGACGAGGTTGAGGTGGACGACGGCGTGCCGGGCGAGGCGTTCTTCACGGAAGGCGTTCGGAGTGTAGGTGACTTAAAATTCTGCGGGTGAGGTGGGAAGAGAGCAGCCGAACCCAGAATCGGTGTTAGAGGCGTGGGTGCGGTGTGGTTTCAGCTGGCATTGGAGCGGGATGAGTGTACGAGGGGCGGGTATGAGAGCGTTGGTGTGGGGTCTACGACGGGCTGCAAGGTGCAACGTTAAGGGATACGGTTGTCGCAAAAATCCAAAAAGCCTCAGCAGGCCTAGTGGTCTGGCGAAACCTGTCTAGGTCCTCGCCAGTTTCCCGCTAGCCTAGCAGGACCCTTATTAGGTTATCCCAAGTTTGGCCTGTACCTGGCGAGGTCCTGGCGAGGTCCTAATGAGGCCGAGAAAGGTTCTGAATCTCGCATTGATTAAAAAAAGGCTTTGTTGTTCATGTAGATGGTAAATAATTAATATTCAAGTCTTTTGTTTAAAAAAAAATCGTAAGAATGCATCACCATCGACTAGGTCATTGAGATAATACCGTCCGACCTTCTTCTCGAAGGTCGGGATCATGTGACAACCGCGTAGTAGATATTTCAGCATCACGAAGCGATAATTTTTCTCTTCTAGAACATGGCACCCCTCCCACTTGGTGGCAGGGCTCCAATTGCTTAACTGGAAAATGCGAATAAGAGCAAGGTCGCAGGTCCTCCCTTTGTTATCTTCGCAAGAAAACACGTATTGTAACCGTCCAAATGTCAAGGGTTCTGTGTTGATGACCACGCAATCATAATGTTCGTTGCCATGGAAGCATGGGTTGCATCGCAGGATATCCTGCTTTACTGTCCAGTCCTCCAGAGACCTGTAATTTGGGTAGACGCATTGGTAAGGTGTGATCTGAATGAAAAGTTGGCGGCACAGTGAATGGTCAGATCTGAAGGATAACATACCTTGAGGTGTTCTGAGGGGCGGGATTCCTCTGGCAAGGTCTCGGCGAGAAACGTCTGCAAACGAGAATCGAAGTGTCGAAAGGCTGCATCTCCATTCTGCTCCTCTACTTGACGAGCATATATTTTCTTTTGACGAGCACCGAGAGCCCAGTGATGTTCGGATTGCACCGGCTCGGGGGGTGGTTCACCATCGTCGGTGGCATTTTCAACCGCAAATGCCTCTTGATGCCGTTTGTCTTGCATATCAATGGCCATTCGAATGTGTGCCATAGCTTCTTGGTTTTCGTCAATGCGGACCATCTATTTCCGGAAACATTCAATACACTGTTGATCCATGTACTGAAAATCAGCGCTCACCTGTGGTTCAGTGTTTCGGTAATTTGTCTGATCATAGGCTTCCTGTACTTCTTGTTGAAAACCTTCATCAGGTCATGTAGTATAATTTTCGGTAGCACCCTTTCGTTGGAGGTCATCAGCCAGGTGCGTGAGACCATGGTGCTTCGGGTAGTTGTAGTTTTTCCCATAATCCTTCGTCACTCGCTATTACACAGGATTGATAAGAGGAGTACTTGAAATATTAATATAGATTGAAATACATACTGTACAATGTGTTTCATATTTAGTGAGAGATTCCGACAGATATTGGATTTGCGACTCTGTGACAACATGGAGTCCTGCAATCATACGAATAACTGCACATGAGCATATGCAATGTATAAAATTAGAGTTAAAAACTCGAAGGCCCCATATAGGGTGCAGAAGGGTGTTTTCCATATGTGGCTGGGTTTGAGCCTAACATTATAGTAACCAGCGTGAAGATCAAATTTCGTGTAGATTTTCACTGATTTGAGCTGGTCGATAAGGTTACCGATGAGGGGGATAGGATAGCGATTCTTGACTGTAATTTTGTTGAGAGTGTGGTAGTCGACAACGACTCGAAGGCCCCCATCTTTCTTCTTAGTGAATAGTACTGGTGCTCCACCAGGGGAAATCGATGGTCAGATGAAGCCTTTTCCAAGCATATTGTCTAGGAATTCGTGTAGAGCCTCCAGTTCTACTCCTGACATTGGGTATATTGGTCCATGGGGTAGTGGTTTGTTGTCTTCAATTTCAATCTTGTGGTCATAGGACCTATGATGTGGGATGGCCTTTGCCTCTTGTCTGGAAAAGACATCAACAAAATCGAGGTATTCATTGGGTACAACCTTGGCAAGCAGTTCTGCTTCATCTGTTGGTAATACTTCACCATGAAGTAGCAATGTTGGAGCGGGTTTGTGGGAGCTAGCAAGTAAATTTTCAGACTTGAATGTAGGTAACAATGGAATAAAATGAAAAGAGTATATGTCTTCTCCTGCATTTATGAATCTCCTGAATGCAGCAGCACCAACAAGAGTGATTTTCAGAACTTTGCGTGTCCTTATATTGGTCATGAATCCATTGGGAAAAGGTAATGGGTCAGAAAAAGTAGTTGGCATATCCTTATCAATTGGCGACCAGAAGATAGGGGGGTTGGATTGAGAGAAATTGGGTTTCGAAAGGATACCCGATGGTGGCGATATAATTGCTGAAGAACCAGGGACTGTCAAAGGGGGGGGACCCTGAAGAAGTGTGGAGTTCCAGGATGGTATTGAAAACTGAAGGTAGCATCGATTGGATGTCCTGAGTGGTTGTGATACAAGACATGGTGGTGGTCATCGTTGGAGGTGTTGAACCAGTGCCAGATTGGAAATGAAGTGACATTGAAGCCCAATCAATTGTCAGATTCTTGGTTGTTAGCCAGGGAAGACCTAGGACAATTGGGGCTGATGGATGAAGTTGAGTAATGAGGAGTGATAGAGATTGAGATGACGAATCGGGAAAAGAGATAGTGGTTTTAATGTATTCATGGATGAAACTGCTGGTGGCAGGTTTTCCATCAAATAGACATAGAGAAACTGGTTGCAAAAGAGATTGTCGGGCCGTCGGAAGTTGTGTCATTAATTGTACATCGATAAAATTTGATGTTGCCCCGGAGTCTATGAGAGTAGGTACGGGATCAGAATGATCAGAGAGAGTTAGATGAATGATGAATGAAGCGTCGGATTGAGATACAAGTCACAACCATAATTGTACACAGGGAACTGTGTGCAGGTGTGCCATGCGACCCATTGTGCACACGTTGGATGGATCACTGATTAGTTTTCCACTGAGGGTTGAGGTTCCTCATCTATAACTTCTTTGATTGTTGCCGATTGAGGTTCTGCCAAAATGGGAAAGGTGGTTTGTCCTGACACTTGTTGTGGGTTCTTCGCATAGATACAGTCATGACTGTGATGATCAGGTTTTTCTCCACAATAAATACACAAGCCTTTGGCTTTATGGCACTCCTTCTCAGTGTCAGTCAAATGGCCGGTGTTATCAAGTACATTGCTGAGGTCTTTTCGGTCTGTCGCTACTCCTTGCGATGGTTTTGATCTGTCGCTGGAGTAGTTGTTGCCTCTTTGTTCAAATGGCTTGCACTCCGATTCCTTCGTATATGTTGAATGCTTCCAGTCTGGCGAGCTGATGTGGCATGAGAGGTTTTCTCATTTTGGCGAGCCCAGTAGCGATTGTCACATTCCAAGGCTCCTTGTTTGAGGGTGTCGAGTGTTGTCACTCGTGGTAGTGACAGAAGATGGTCTTTAATGCATTTGGAAAGACCTTCATAGAACACATTGTAAAGGGCGGGGTCATTCCAACCTGTATGAGGAGCATGTTCAGCAAGTTTAATCATGTATTTATTCACATGATGATTATCCTTCATCCTGAGTTGTTGGATTGATCATTGGGCAGATTGAGCAAGGTCAGGTTGTCCAAACGATTGGTTGAGAGTGGTAATGAATTCATCCCAGTTGGTTTGGATGGTTGTTTTGGGTGATGCAGTGAGGTGTGGGAGCCACCAATTGAGAGTGATCCCGGAGAGATAGGAGGCCGCATATGCAACTCATTGGCGATCAGTTGAAAACCTTCGAGGTTTGTTATTGAAAGCCATAATGCACTGCGTGATAAATGCTTGGATAGATTCCGGTTTGGTACTGTCAAAGTGAGTCGGTTTGCCAATTTCGGAATCGGTTTCCTGTTGCGATTGTGTCATTACATAGTAAGGGATGCCATAAGGTTGGTACCAGGGGCTGTTCACTGGTCCTCCAGGTGGTGGTGATCCGGATGGTGATCCTCCGAAGGGTTTGCCAGGGGGTCCGCCAAAGGGTGCTCCAGGTGGTCCTCCAAAGGGAGGGGGTCTGCCAGGAGGCCCAGGAGGTGGTCCGCTAGGGAATGCTGGAGGAGGTGGTTGTCCTGGGTGTCCCAAAGGGGGTCCAGGAGGAAGAGATTGAGGTTGCGATGGTGTCGACACATTGTGGCAATGCAACATAGTCAATACTGTTGGACTAGGCGGCAGAGCAGAAGGAGGCATTCTTGGGAAGCCTTGCCATTGTCTGCTGTTGAAATCAGGTGGGTTCCCTCTAAAAGTTGGACTGTTGAATGGTGAAGGTGACACATGAGAGGGACTCAGGTGTTCCATTCTTGGCATTGTCGGATGAGCAGTTGGTGGTCGCAGAAGTGGGGTTGCCATTGGATCAATGGGAGGTCGATGAGGTTGAGAAAACAGAGGTCGGAGAGTGATTGGTGGTTTATGTTGCATATATGCGGTCCCAGGACGAGGATAAGGGGATCCGTATTCATGCATTTGGGAAGTAGTGCAGGGCCGAAAGATATTTGATGCTACTGCTGTATAAGGACGATTGATTGCTTGTCGAGTTGGCATATAGAGTTCTGAATCTGACTGTGCCAGTTGGGATTGGTGGATGTGAGGAAGATGAAAGCGATGACATAGTTGTCAACGGATGTGGTAACTGTATGGGTTGATTACTGATAGGTTCTAGAGTGATACCAGCCCATTGCGCTCGCGTACGAGCTTGCGCTAGTTGTGCTCAAGTTGCAACAAGTTCTCTCTGCTGATCACTTATCAGTGCTTCAGCCTGGCGAAGATTCTCACTAAGTTGTCGAAGTTTGGCTTCCTCTTGTCCTATTGTTTGAGGTAATGCCAATGTCGATTGATGTGGGAATGATGACATATGTGGGAGGTCTGGAATAAAGCTGGGTGTAATATATGTGTCAGATTGGTGCTGTTGGGATGCCGTTGGATCAATCTGTGAGAAGGGTGCTGATCCACCTCTATTTGGTAAAGGTAGCGGTGTGATGGCGGGTCCTTGGGAATGGGTTTGGATACGATCAATAGGGGAGTATCGAGGGTGACCCAATGAGTTGATTGTCCTATCCGACATACTTGAAAGGGAGAGACTGGGAGGAGGATTCCAACTAGTAGGTGTTAGTTCTATTATACTGTCAAAAACCACCCTTAACCTGTTATCTTTGGTGGAACAAAGTTAGTAACAACAAATGTGGTTAAAGAACCCTTCCAACGAAGCCGAAAGTGTTAGTGATGATGTATGCAAAGTATACAGACTAAGACAGTTAAGTGAATGGTGCCATGATGGTGCCTACTTGTTGGGAGGTAATTTGAAAGAAGAAAGTAGAATTCACTTAGCAAATAAAGTTCTAGTGATGTTATCAACGTTGATCATTAAGACTGAATAGAGATGGAGATAAGAGAATGATGAGTTCAGAATAGTCATTAGACTCGTCGTTTGACTTAGATGTGTAGACAACCCCAAGTAAAGAGAGGGGGAAGACTTGTGATAATAGAACTAAAGAAATAAATGTGTTCTATCCTACTGTTTTATACTAGATGTATTCACCAATGTCGGATAGATACCATGTGGGCTATATACTAAATGGAGGTATAACTGTCATGGTGATTGATGTTCCTATCCACTATTATTGGAGCCGCATATATCGACGATTGGTTGTTAGGTTGAGTGATCCAATCTTGGACGGCGAATATTGCTAGTATTGCTAGTGTCAGTAAGACATGGAGGGGATAGCAACAGTGATACACTGGGGGCACAGAGAAATTTTATGTTTGAAAAATGCGAGAAGAATGATTTCTCCTTACAGTATTTTTCTCAAATTCTTGACACAAATAAAGATAACAAAATTTATGATTTATGGCAAGAAAAATGTGGGGAAGATCTATCATATTATCTCGATTTCCATTTTTGAAAATTCCCAGTAAATTAGAGTCTTTCACATTAGAAATCTGGTCAAAACTTCACATTTATTTCGGATTCTCTGGGAAAAATATGGTGACTAAAGCTTGGTTTTTCTTTGGTTTTTTCTGTTAGAAAAGGTGTGAAAGATCCAACATTTTGACCATATATTTGGACTAAAAAAAGAAGTTTTGGAAGTGATATCTTGGTTGTTTTTGTCCCTAAAAATCACAACTTTCCTCCTCTTTTATCAAAAATATTTCTTTGGGAAAATGTGTCTTTTTTCACACCTTTTTACCTGACAAAATTCAAATAACTTACCACTTTATAGGGCAGAAAAGGTCTTAAAAAGCTTGGTGTGCATCACTTTTACAAGAAAAAGGGGGAAATGAAATGCAGACTTTTCGATCCATTTTTCCAGCAAGCCACGCAGCAAGTCGCAAAGCAAGCCGCGCAGCAAGTAGCCAAGCAAGCCGCGCAGCAAGCAGCCAAGCAAGCAGCCAAGCAGGATGCGCTGTATGCTGCAAAGCCTTATAGCACTACTTATGGTCTCAAGTTCATGGACGGTGCAGCAACGTGCAGTCCTAGAAGCCTTGGGGACCTGTTGAGGGTCCCCTGGCATGGCCGTCCGGCTCCACGGCGAGGAAGATGGCGAGGCGGATGGCGGTCGGATGGCGACGGGCGAGGAGGGTGGCGGGGCATTGATGGAGGCCACAAGAGGGCGTGTGGGGTGTGGGTCGACGCGGATGGGGGAACGAGGACGCGGATGGGGTGGCAGGGATGCAGAAGGGGTGGCGGGACGCAGAGAGGGTGGGGGGGACACGGAGGAGGTGGCAGGGTGTTGGGGGATGCCGCAGAGGGTGTGCGGGTGTGTGGCAAACACTGAAGGAGGGGCGGGCACGGAGAGGGTGGGGGGACACGGATGGGGCGGCGGGGTGTTGTGGGCATGCGGATGCAGCAGTTTGCCCTGGGGGTGTGCGGGCGTGGGGTCGACGTGGATGGGGAACGGGGACGTGGATGGGGTGGTGGGGACACAGAGGGGGTGGCGGGGACGCAGAGAGGGTGGCGGGGACACGGAGGAGGTGGCAGGGCATTGGGGGATGCTGCAGAGGGCGTGCGAGTGCGTGACGAATGCGGAAGGGGTTGCAGGGCACCACAGAGGGTGTGCGGGTGCGGCGGTTTGCCTTGGGGGTCTTCGCTGGACCAAGGGTGTATGTCGGCTGTACCGACATATGTCCCCCTTGCTGGTGTGTCCGCCGTAGTGTGCTGGTAGGCCATCATAGAGGGCTGTCCAATGAACAACGCCGTGTGGTTGTGCGCCACCGCCGGGGTGCGTGGATGTCGCAGCGCGCAACGGCGCGGCTTAGACACAGTCCAAGGAGCCTTGGGGACTTTTTGAGGGTCCCCTGGCATGCATACGGCATCCAGGTCGTTGTGGCTGGGCAGTGCGCATTGCAGATGTGGTCGTGGCTGCGATGGCAGCGAGAACACGCCGAAGTGACGTTCCACGTCACGCACAGGGACCCTGTCATCAACGACATCATCCCAGCAGCCTGCTCGTCGCGTGCGTGCATCGAGTGCATCGTCTGTGATGCCGATTCAATAGACCAGCAGTTGATCACGTAAGCAAGCGTCTTTGGGCTGTAACACACAGGGGATTTCAGTATTTAAACTCAATTATTGACATGTATGTATAACCCACATAAAAGTGACAAAAAGCTCACCCATTGGTGAGCCCCAAGACATTCGAAACACACAAAGACCAATCATGTAACTGCAAAGGATTTTTTCAATATATATATATATATATATATATATGGGAGAGTAAGAGAGAACACACCACATGGATGGGGCTGATAGGCAGGGAACAGCAAAAAAAGCAAAGAAAAATCACAAAGGAATGGCAATGGTGTTGCTCTGGAGTTGGTGAAGTAAACAGGACAAAGATCAAGGACACTCGCCATAACTATGTCATTTGGGAGAGTGAGATAGTGTAAAATGGGTTTAAATACTGGAACCCTCAGAGGAGCTTGGCCTTCCTACTGTGGGGGGTCCAGTATATAAACATAGTTTACATAGGTTTGAACGTGAAGCCTAAATTTCCAATTCTGAGTGAAGTTTAAACTTTAAATTTCAACACAGGTTGATATGTTGGTACAAATATGAAAGGTAAATCAACATTTTATTTGCCACTAATACCTCATGTTCAAGTTCTATCTAAATGTCAACCCGAATTTAAAAATACACATTCAGTGCTGAGTTTAAACTACATTTCCCACACATTTTGGACAAAACAAGAAAACCAGCTGGCACTCAGTTGTGAGCAAGCAGCCTCACAGGTTGCAACAGTCTTGGGTGCTCCATGAGTTGTGTGCATGTCCAAAAGTGACCCAGGACATACAAAACAGGCAGGGGACATCCAAAACGCCTCCCACACTGTTTCTGACGCATTTCCCACACAGTTTGGACAAAACAGGAAAACCAGCTGGCACTCACCTCTGAGCAAGCAGCCTCACAGGCTTGAACACACTTGGGTGCTTCTGTTGGTGTACAGGTCCAAAAGTCATCCAGGACATGCACAACCGGCACAGGACATCGAAAACGACTCCCACACTGTTTCTGATGCATTTCCCACACTGTTTGGACAAAACAGGGAAACCAGCTGCCACTCACCTGTGAGCAAGCAGCCTCACAGGCTGCAACACGCTTGGGTGCGCCAGGAGTTGTGTGCAAGTCCAAAAGTCATCCAGGACATGCAAAATGGGCACGGGACATCGAAAACAACTCCCACACTCTTTTCAACACATTTGCCACACAGTTTGGACAAAACAGGCCAACCAGCTGGCACTCACCTGTGAGCAAGCAGCCTCACAGGCTGCAACATGCTTGGGCGCTTCTTTTGGTGTACAGGTCCAACAGTCATCCAGGACATGCAACACGGCCATGGGACATCGAACACGCCTCCCACACTGTTTCTGACACATTTCCCCCACAGTTTGGACAAAACAGCTGGTACTCACCTGTGCGCAAGCAGCCTCACAGGCTTCAACACGCTTGGGGGCTTCTTTTGGTGTACAGGCCCAAAACTCGTCCATGACATGCAAAATGGGCACAGGACATCGAAACAACTCCCACACTCTTTCCAACACATTTCCCACGCAGTTTGGACAAAACAAATGTGTCACCCCTCTGCATCACAGAGGGTGATTCTCTTATGTTTGTTATCCTGACACCCCCTTGCCACCAAGGTGCAGTCCATTTTTTTCATGTGATCCTCCAAGCACGACTGTCCCATACCATCCCATACTGGCCCACACGTGGCCCATATTGTCCTGTGCCAAATATGTTATTAAGTGTACATGTAGGAGGAGCAGGGATACACATTGAGCTGTGAATGAGGACAGTAGTACTTCCTGTAAATTAAAGTGACTCAAAGTACTGTTGTGGACAGCAATGCAGTCACATGGCAATAGTCATTGAGGTGAAAAACTCAAAGTCTCAATGGGCACAGATTTCACTTATAAATACTGCTGACCAACAATCACAGATTTGAACAATTCAAGTTATCTTACAAGAACCCCCTGTGATTTTCTCACCTCCATCTAATTCCTTCATTTTCCCCTATTGCCCTCCTCCAACTCCCACTTATGGTTCCTCATAAGCATGCTAAGACCATTGAAGTGCACATTTAATAGTCATGCCAGCATATGTGAATCCACTGTATCATGTGCCTGAAGCTCAACACCTGATCCCCACATTTGACAGTGAAGGCCTCTACCAGCATAAGTGGCAACATCACATGCACCCATTGGTGATAAACACCTCGGCACCTGTGTGAGATGACATGCTCTGGTCCACCATTGGCAACAATGTCATATGCACAGTGGTTTAATCCCACCCAGGTGCGGTGACAACATATTAGTCTGCATACTCCCTTCATATCATTTACTTTTCTTTCACACTCACATTGCAGAGAATCCCATGAGAGGTGAGTGAAGATGTGAAGTTAGAATTGTCGTACAGAGTGTGGGAGCTGTTTTTGATGTCCTGTGCCTGTTTTGCATGCTATGGATGAGCTTTGGACCTGTACACCAAAAGAAGCACCCAAGCATGTTGAAGCCTGTGAGGCTGCTTGCTCGCAAGCGGGTGCCAGCTGGTTTTCCTGTTTTGTCCAAAATGTGTTGGAAATGTGTTGTACAGAGTGTGGGAGCCGTTTTCAATGTCCCATGCCCGGTTTGCGTGCTATGAATGAGCTTTGGACATGCACACAACTCATGGAGTGCCCAAGCGTGTTGCAGCCTGTGAGGCTGCTTGCTCACAAGTGAGTGCCAGCTGGTTTTGTTGTTTTGTCCAAAATGTGTCGTAAAGACTGTGGGAGTCGTTTTCAATGCCCCATGCCCATTTTGCATGCTCTGGATGAGTTTTGGACCCGTACACCAAAAGACGCGCCGAAGCCTCACAAGTGAGTGCCTGCTGGTGCTCTTGTTCTGTCCATAATGTGTGGGAAACACATTGTACAGAGTGTGGGAGTCAACTTCAATGTCCCATGCCCATTTTGCATGCTCTTGATGAGTTTTGGACCCGCACACCAAAAGAAGTGCCCAAGCGTGGTGCAGCCTGTGAGCCTGCTTGCTCACAACTGAGTCCCAGCTGATTTCCCTGTTTCATGCAAAATGTGTGGGAAACGCATTGTAAAGAGGGTGGGAGTCCTTTTTGATGTCCCATGCCTGTTTTGCATGCTCTGGATGAGTTTTGGAGTAGCTGGGTGTGGGCCACTGCTTGTGCATGGCAGATATGATTCCCCATAGCAACTGAACCTCTCTCATTCACATGCACTCCTGTGCATGGGTGCTGTACATTTGAAATCCAGAAAATGTGGTGTCACACGTTCATCTCTTGATGAGTTAGCCAGAGTAAGCTTGAGAATACAGTGTTTTTTCAGCTGATAATGTTCAAGACTGGAAAGCCAACAGATTTTCTTTTATAACAGCTACATCAACATGACAGAAGATTTCAGAGATCACAGCTGCTGAGTTTCAGTGTCTCCAGGAAAGAATATACCCAGTTCCTGAACCAAGAACTTGAAAAAAAAAAACAGGAAGAAGTGCAGATAAAGTCATCTAGTCTTTTCTATCAATAATCAGTATGTCACTCATTTTTGTGTGATTCATCTTGTTTCCAAGTGTGGATCACCATTCGAGGCTGGTTCAAGCTTAATACTAGAATGCCTTGGAAATGAAAGACCTCTAAATATGTCAAACTGAAGACACCAGCAGCTGCAGCAAGTCTTGGTTAGCTTGCCACAGGAAACAAAAGCCTCATCCCAGAAATTCCTCAAAGTGTGAGCAACTACAGATGGATAAATATGAACAACACCAGGTGCAGGGACAGAAGTTGTTGAAAGAAATTCATTCTACAACAAGCAATATAAATTCAATGAGATGGAATGTACATAAAATTCTATGTTTATAAAAAATAGACTAGGAGGGTTGTGAAAATGTCCAAAGGAAATGGGGGGCTCAGTTGCCTGAATGATCCTTTGATCCACGGTGCATCGTTCTGTTGGTCAGTAGCAGCAGCGATGGTGCGAGCAACATCTCGAAAGAGAACATACATTAGTAAATGAGAAAGGGTATGGAAATCAACACGAACATACATATAAAAAAATGTGAATAGAAATAGAGGGATGGCCCTAGTGCATGTGAAGGTAGTGCGAGGATAGAGCTGCGAGGGTTTCATGTTAATTAGCATGTTAATTAGCACTGTGGATCAATTAGAAAAGAATTGTGTACCCTCGAAAGCTCCCATCCAAATGCTAGCTAATAGCATGCCAAGGGCAGGCGTGAAGGTCGTACTGTGAGCTCAAACAGTAAGCAATAAATAAATAAAAATGGATAGAGTTGAATGGCGTACCTTCAAAACCTCCTATCCAAATGCTAGCTAACGGCATGAGAGTGGGTATGAAGATGGAACTGTAGACGAGATCAAACAGTAAGCAATAAATAAAGCGATGGATGGACTCAACTGAAGAGGGGGTGCATTATCTTGATTGCTGTGTGGGAATAAAAGAAGAGGGGGTGGTTGGATGGATAGCTAGCTAAGCAGACTGCACCCAGTTGAGACGAGAACTTGAGCTTTGAGACCCGACTGGTGTTAGAGTAGCGAGGAGTGTGAAGAGCAGACAGCTGGCCGTCCAGGGTGGGTTTGGCCCTGCATGCGCAGGGGCATAATCCCCATAAATCCAGCGAAGTAAGTGTAGGAGGTAGGGGCAGTGATGGCGCAAGTCCGCGTGGGGGCGTACGGCGACGTATGCGTGTGTGCAGCGCCGCAGCACGCGGTGTGGTGGGTGGTAGAGTGGCGTTGGGGGCAAGAGGTCGTGTGAGGGCACGTACTGTCATGCGTGCATGCGTGGTCAACAGGGAGCGCAGCGGTGTGGCCTGTGGTGTTACTGTGTGTGGTGGCGTTGACATGCCCCAGCGTCAACATGAGCGACTCGCTTACGGGACTCTGCGCGGCTGTCTGTGCGGCTTGCTTTGCAGCTGTCTGCGCGGCTTGCTTTGCGGGTCGCGGGAAAAAGGGGCCAAAAATGTTGCCTTTTTGGACAACCTTTTTTAATCTGGAAAATTGAATGAACAACAAGGATTGTGAATACCTTTC
>MU134555.1:13968-69660 GCA_015039355.1 Ramaria rubella
CATCCGTAACGTGAGGTCCGTCCTCAACGTTACCTTCTACCGATACCACAGGAACTACGGTACGTGACAGGTCGAGACGAGAAAAACCTCGTAACGTTTGACAAGTCTCCGTGATCCATCACGGAGACGCCTTCCTACCCTAACCCTGTGAAACCGCAGGTACATATTAACGTTTATGTGAGTGTGACCACGCCACAGCCAAATGAAAGTCTTTACCTAGGTTTTCTGTCACCCATCGCCACAACAGCAACGTGCCGATGAATGTGACCACAAACCGAGTCACGCGAAACGATAGTCGTCGTTGTTTTCATCTTGTTCCTGTTCTGTTCCTGCTTCTGCTTCTGCATCGTCACTACTACTGCTACTGCATTATGGGACTGTATTCGCATCTGCTCTATGTTGTCGTTTACAGTGCACTAACTGTTTCGACCGGAACTACATCTGCATCATCATCATCATCTGAATCTTCTGAATCTGAACTCTGAATCTGTTCACTTAGGTTGACTATCTCTACTTAACCCCATGTGATTCCGTTTTGTCCGGAATATATGTACTCGTCTTGTTGTTTGCTACGCTCATACGGTATGTTGCTACAGCAGCTGTCGTCTGTCCTCTTTACTGATTGCCGCTCTCCGTCTTTTGGTTTTATCCTTCTACCAAACATTCCTTTACCTTTTTACTCAGTCCACCAGCTTCTTTACTTATCTTTACACCGTCGCTTAACCTTTATCTTCGGTCTTTATCTTATCTTCACTCAGTGTCTGTTATCTGGTACACCTTGTTAACCTTTATCTTCGTATCGGTTCTTCGCTCACTCAGTCCACTACTTTTACTCAGTATCGGCAGGTTATCCTAAGGTCAACGAACAGTTTATAAAGGCTTCTACTCATTCACTCAGTACACTGAACTACTGCTGAGTCTTTGTACACTTGGTTAGTGCTGTGAACCTATACTTAAAGGAGGTCTCTCCCTTGTTTCTGCTCGGGAAGAACTGCTTCAGGAATCCGTGTATTGGCATCGTTTAGAAACAAGGACCAGGCACGAGAAACTACATGGTCAATAAGGACTCCTGCTATGCTACGGTTGGTAAGTGACCAAACTTCAAACCCAGTTTTGGCTACTGCATCTTCCCTCGTACCTTCCAAACTAGCTTATGGGTATACGTTAGCACTTACACTATTCCTCCTATACTCCCCTTATAAGCCATACCCGGAAGTCCTCTAAGCTGTATATCTCCTATCATGGCTGCTACACGCTGAACACCTCCTCCTGACCTGTTTACTTGTAGTTCCCCTCTTGTGGCTGATCCTTCAAGTTGCGCACCAGGTTGCACATACAGACCGAACCGCCAGTAGACTTTGCTTAGTACCCTACACCACCGCCGTTACGACCTACCGTATAACTTTTATCTTAGCTACTTTTTACCTTACTCACACCTCTACTACACAGACCGCTGACCTCCATCGTGTCGTCTACTACCAGACCGTTTTCGACTACTACTATCCGCGCACACGTCACTCGCAGAAAACATCACATCATCCGCGACAGCTCATAGTACGAACAGTCGCCCACACTATCACCCACCGTTCTTCGGAACTTCGCCGTTATTTTAGTAGTGAATTTAAATTCCGCTCGTGTTGGTGGTGTAGTACACTGGATAAGTGCACTGACACAGTGTAGCACACTTAGTGGTTGTGCTTCATACAAGCACAACTCAGGAAAATAATTTCCCGAGTGAGGAACGGTAAATGCAGCATTTGCTGCAAGCTGCAAAACTGCGGCTTATTGATCCTAGAACGCGCAACATTGAACATGCATTAAAGGTGGCCTGGCCACCTTTACTATCAGAAATGGTGCGCCCTTTCATAAAGGACGCGGTATCCTCCTACAAAGAGGAGATACACAAGCTCCAATCAGAGTTCGATAGCCTTTGCGCTGCTCTTGAAAAGGAGAGACAGTGGAATCGTGAGATGGACTTATCCACCATGAAGTCGACACCATCAGCACCGACGATCATCAATCTGACCTCACTGCCAGATTCAATGATGGACTCAGTGAGTCCATCTACACCTACTACCGGTGCCTCACTGGTAGGACCAACGCAATCCAGTCACCCAACCACCACTAACAAGCAAGCGTTGATGGTGCTGTACCCTGCAGCATTGAACGCCTGCATTGCCCCAGCCATAGGCGACCCACCTGCCACACAGACGGGGTATCTACCCTGCCCATTGGACAAAGCACCGCATCCCAATGCAGTACAGACAAGCCATTGGCCCACCGAGTGGTTCGACACTTGCCCGCTCAACGACCCTAAGTTCATTGAGCAGCTCACACTTGCATGTGCGAAAATTTGCTATATCGCGCAGCACGCCATTATAAAGTGTGCTGACCATGAGCAGCAATTAGCTACTCAAATGCCAGCATTTGAGATTGCACACAACATGCCTCCCAATCTTCAGGACGTGTTACACACAATCGAGTACTCCGCAGAGGGAGTATCACCTGCAATTTGCGGGCTTCGAGATAACACCCTCCAGCTAGAGGATGTTGACGTATGGCTTTGGCTCAAGCTCATTAAGCCCAAGAAAGACAGTTTAGTCTTTCTTCAAAAACTGACAGAACTGTTTAAAGTCTGTGGCCAGTGGGCCGACCTTGCTGGCTCGTGCTGGCATCAAGGCTTGCTGTTATCCACCAGCTTCAAAAAAGTGTTTGAGTGGACACGCTCTCCCAAGAGCACCACACTCCATGAACTAGCCCAGTGGCTAGGAACGTATGTGGGAGTAGATCACGCTAGGGCTCTCATCAACGTAGAGCCCTACTTTGTGCAGAAGCAGAGCAAGGTCTGCTATAATGAGACCGCACAAAGGGTCCTCAACCCCCGCAAAGGCTGGACATTCACTGGCCTTCATATACCCATGTCCCCGCATCCCCCAGGCTCCTGGGGGGAACCTACTTCA
This sequence comes from Ramaria rubella, assembly GCA_015039355.1. Classification (NCBI taxonomy): domain Eukaryota; kingdom Fungi; phylum Basidiomycota; class Agaricomycetes; order Gomphales; family Gomphaceae; genus Ramaria; species Ramaria rubella. The sequence continues at coordinate 16,929 of MU134555.1, forward strand.
TCCGACAACAATTCGTCGCTCAATGGACAAGGCAGAGGGCCTCCTCGCTCACAGGCACGTATGTACGTGCCATCGACAGGACCCCCCACTCCATCCGCTCCCCTGCCAACATCCGCTAATGCAGCAGATGACAACCCAATGGAGGTCAACCCAGCCGAATCCATATACTACGACAACACTGTCAAAGTAGCCATGCAGTCATTGTCGACTGCACTTGCACCTGCCTATGCTGATCCTCCATCAGCATAAAAAGATTGCCCAAACCTCCAGAGGTTTGGTCTGTGGGGAGGATGTAAGAATGCATATTCTTATATACATATATAGTAGCATATATGCTACTATCCAAGGTAGATAAGTCACCAGAGTATAAGGGCAACCTCTGGGGCTAGTGGAATATCACACTAGGGCCTGGCAGATGGGAATCCAAAGTATATAAGCTCAAGGAAGGCTACAGGCAAGGATACATACCTGGCAGATGGGAATCCAAAGAGAAAAGCCTAAGGACTCCCACTGCCGAGGTGGCTACTAACTAAGGAAAGACTCCGAACAGACTGAACGTTTTGGGCGTTTAAAACGGAAGTCACGTGACCTGTGACGTAGCCCAGGTAGATTCCAACTTGCACATGTATGCGGGCACTTAAATCGCGAAACAGAAGCGCCAGCTGTAGAAGTGAGTAGGAAGGAGGAGGGGAGGAAGGAAATGGGAATATTAGATAGAAATGACAGGAAGGAGAAAAGAGAGATAAAAGGGAAATGGGGATAGAAGGGGTGAACATGAACAAGAGAGGAGAATAGGAGAAGGAGAATAAAAAGGAGCAGTATGAGGGGTTCCCCTTACACAGAGTGACTTATGGGTTGTATTATATAAGTCGCCCACTAGGGGCGCTTGTAGATAGTGGACAACTATACAGTTGTCCACAAGTAATGACATAATCAGAATACTTTTACTTGTAACCACGCTACATCGCAGACACCAATACATTATTGGCTCAGTCTATTTTGCGTGAATAGTAAGATTCTTACACTAGTGCACAATGATGTGGAGGGTTTTAAACCCTCCATCTCTATCCTATTGGAGCCAGCTGATTGTTTCCAATTGTCTTGTCCCAGGCACGCTGGATGTTGACGTCGCCAATGCTTCTTTCGAAGCATCATTCGGATCGCTGTCTGTGATCTCATTCACATTGACTTCACTCGATGGGTGACTCGTTTGACTCCTGGTTCTAACCTGGAGTCTCGTAGACATTCCAGGAAGCACTCCTTGCTTTTTTATCTAGCAAACCGTATGGTTTGCTTTTGCACTCTCTTTTTATATCTAGCCTAAGCTAGTTCATGGGGTTCAAAAAAAGTGTAAGAGTTTTTACACTTAAATGTGGTTATCACACAAGCTCAAGAGAACCATTCCAAACAGTTCTATAAAGCAGTGTGTGATGGTTACAAATAAAGTGGTTCTAACCTAAGGTTATTCCCACGCTACAACTATTACAGTTGTGGACACATATGTACACAACTATAGCATAGACATAGCCTATGCTTCTATAGTACTTATTATATACTTGTATATTGTTAGATCCCAGATCCAGCCTCTGTTATTCCAACATTTTCCACATCCCGATAAGCCCTTTTCCGCCTTTTTCCGATATACCCCCATTTTATCATTCTTAGTCACAATCCATCTTGATCTTATCCCTGTACATTCTATCTCAATTTCTGTATTCACTCTGATTTCAGAACTCCATATCACACACCTTATCTCTTCATTTCTGCATGTTCCTTTAAATACGCTTTTCCCTGTTCAAGCTTTCTTCAGCTTGTATATCTCATTATATCTCGTTATACTTGATATATCTTGTCAACCCTATATCATTGTATCTTTATTACACTTCATCACTCCAAGTTCTATCCGCAATAAAGCCTTTAAATCTTTCAACCTTTATTTGGTACTCCGATTATTCCGACTCCAGCATTTCCGACATTCTGAAACCCACTCTTTGATTACACTCGCTTTTTTTGTAAAGCTAAATCCTTACTTGATATTCATTTATTGTTAACCCTATCCCTGTTTCCGCATTGGTCATTCCGATTTCCAAATAGCCGAAATCTTCCACTCGTCCCGATAAGTCTCAACTTACTATTTGTCACTGATCCTCTCTGAATAGACCCAACCATCGGAACTCCAATAAATCTGTCTGGTCTTCAGTCCGAAATACCAGGGCACTAGAAATCCAAGAGGGCGCAACCCATAAGTTGAAGCCAACACCCATATAGATCAGTCTTTGGATCTCCAATTTCCAAGTCATCCAATATTCTGCGTATTCCAAATATTGCAATTTTCCGATTTCAGTCAAGGAGCCAAGTCCGACCCCACTTCCGATCCAGTCCTTAACAGTACATACAAGCTGACACTCTTGATTTCTACAATGTCTTCCAACACCCAAATCCAAACACCCGATCTTGATGACACCGACAGATCTACCGAGAATGTCATCAACCCATCAAACATTCACAAGTATTCCAGCCATTTTGACAAATGTCTCGTAGACAAAGACTTCAAACCCGAGCAAATCCTGAGCGACATCGACAATGCAACCTCCAATCTTCTTTTTGATGACACCCAACAAATGGCAAACATTTCCGATCAAATCCCGATTTTACCAACACCGGAACTTTCCGACATCCTCAGACAAGACAGCAAACTAATACCACAGGAGAAACAATGACATATTGACCAAAAGTTATACCTCTACTGTGGAAGACCCAGTCATAAAGTGAAAATGTGCCTGAAGTCATCATCCTCCGCCAGGAAAGCAAAATCCCAAGCTACAACCATCAAACTAAGTAATTCCGACATCAAGGACCCCTTAGAGGACCTTCCGAGTTCCCGAAACTGACAGCTCAAAGATCCTGGAGTACAATCCTGCGTTCATACCTTCTTTCATGCCCTACCGAGATCACCACAGACACTTTTCTGAAAACATCCTTCCTACCTTCCGACAATACCACCAAACCCTTACAATCATCTCCGACCTTACCTCCAATCCTGAAAATCTCCAAACACCATTTCTTCCGAATGTTTCGACTGATCATTACATCTAAACACCATCCTTTTGGATTCCCGCCTTCTGCTGGTCTCCATTTTCTGTCACCGACGACATTTTATGTCACACCATCCAGTAGGCTAGTCACGCCAATCACATTTTTTCCATTGAGTGAAAAATCCCAGTCATTATTACATTGTGTATAACACCACTTGTTTCTAATTGTTCCAATGTGCTGGGGACACCACTAAGCCACCCACTACAATCCATTGATTGACAGGGCATTGGTAGTACCTAGTTCCGCACTCTTCAACAAGAAGATTCAATCCTATGACATGTCTCCAGGAAACCTGCAAATATTGTGTTTTTCCAAATCTCTGAAAATCCCACTTCGCTGCGATATCCTCCGACTCGCCATAACATCCAATGTCAACGCTTGATGAATCCTCAGCTCACAATACGACAATATGGAAACTTTGGCACACTTCCGATAGGAAAATCCGTTACATCAATTCTTCCAATTCCCGACAAGCGATCATCAATATTCTGCTACGCCCTCCAACAAGATCACATCTATCAGAGGGAGAGAATCTCACTATGGGAAAATCATTTTCCTTACATCTAGTTAAGCCAGACCCACCTTGAGAACATGTTAACGAGGCTCTAGCTATAGGATTTCATCTGACACATCCCACACAGTATGTCTGTACTTCCTCGAGAACACTCCAGGACGATTTCCAATACTCAGATTTTTCCGACACCTTTTTGGCTTCTTCTTCCTCTACTTGTTTCCTTCTAACCTTTTTCCAAGACCCTGTTTAGTGGTCATTTTCAGATTTTCGCAACAATAGCTCTTATTTTTTCCCTTCCAAACAACATTTCTCATTCCCCAACCTCTTTATTTCCAAACTTCGACTCATTTTTCCGTCTGAAAATCTTTTCCGAACATCCTGATCAATTCCGATTCACCCCAACCTGTTTCCCTTCTAAGTTCAAACCCCCAATATTCTCCGAATCCTCCGGTAATCTGTGATTACAACAATTTCAACAAGACAACATCAAGACCACTATCAAGAATTTCCAAGAAACACTGCTCCTTTCCTGGAAAACCTGAAACATTTCCTGTGAATCCTTCAGTTCTCCAATACTCTGACTCCTTGTATTCTCCTTCCTGACTTTTGAGGTAGACAGTGGGACATCTACCTTGAAGGGGGAGTAGCCACTATCTTGACAACAATCTTTCCCAATCATCCATTCCTATTCCAACTTCTCCTGATACACCTTCCAACCCAACTCTTCTATTCACATCTTGTTCTTACTACACTTCTATTGACATCCCGCAATCCTGAAACCCCTTTCAACATCTATGCCTTTCACATCCCGATATTCCGACCCTCCCGAACTTCTTCACAATTTCTTACAAGTCCAATCCCAATCCCGAGCCATGTCCCCGACTACCCTCCAATTCCGATTTACTCCAGTTTCCGACATCCTTGAACTAACTAAACATCTTTGATTCACCGTTTTTCCGTTTTTCTGACTATTTCATTTTTCCGATCATTTCATTTTTTCTGATTATAAAACAACTTGATTTTCTGACAACTAACTATATTCCTTTTGCCAAAACTTCTCCAATTTATTCTATACTACTTTTCGCCTTTCCGATTCGTTTTCCAACCCCTATCTACTGCATAGTTTCATCTTCTGGCCCATTGGCCTCCTGTTCAGGCCTTTCCGCCTCCCCTGATGCCCCCCCAGCTCGTTTTTTCCGAATCCACATGTTCCGGATTTGCCATTTTCTCACTGATTTCCGCCTCTGGTTCCTTGGCAACTTCTGCCTCTTTTGGAACCTCCTTCTCCGGCACCTCCAGAACAACATCTCCGTCCATTCCATCACCATCCACCTCCTTCGCCTTCCCTTTCCCCTTCTCCGACCCCTTCTCTGGTTCAGGCTGCGGCCCAACGTTCTCTGCCTCATTTCCCAACCCACCTTCCAACTCCAAGTCCAGTTGCAGCACCAACACCCCGTGGTATGTCTCCCACCGCTTTTTTCCAGAACTTGTACTTGATCTCAGCGATCCTGTGCGACATTTTCAGCGTGTCACTGAACGCCGCCATCCCTTCAATGTTGTACCAGAGCCACTTGGTGAGGCTATGAATCGTTTTGCGGAGCCCGTGGATTTCCGCGGCAAGCCCCACATCCTCTGCCTCATCCTCTGTGTTGTCCTCCATCGCCTGCTCCTTGCCTTTACCCTTCCCCAATGCGGCCCCAACTTCCCGATCTGCAACCTTTTCCACCCGATGTCTTTTCGTCGCCGGTCCTGGTCCGGCCTCCATGTTTTCTGGCTGAACCTGTTTGTGCACTGGCAAAGAATTTTTGCCCACCATTTCCACAGTGAAATCTGCATCGCCCAGTTTTGTGCACTTTTTGTGATCATTTCCACATTGGATGCACGCCTGCCTCCTCGACTTCCCACTTTTCTGCTCCTTGTCGACGCACTCCAGACCCCGCCTCCGACAAAGTACGCACCGGTTGTTGTACTCGTCGGCCTCCAACCATACATCCTCGAGTCGACGTTTTTGGCCTCCGAAGTTTTCCAACGTAACCTTCAGATTCCAATCAGTCTTCCAATCATGGTCGCCTTTCTCTGGCTAGTCCGATTTCTTCCGTCAAATCCGTCAATAGCAATCATCAAACGACGACTTACCGACGCCTTTTTGAGTTGGGCTTCCTCCTGCCTCAACTCCTCCCGCACCATCCGCATAGATTCGGCTTTTAGCTGATCGGCATCCTCCTTCCACCTCTTTCAGTCAGCTTCCTCCTTTTTTCGCCAATTGTCATCCTCCTTCTCTTTTGCCCTCCAATCCCGATCCTCCTTCTCTTTCTGATCCCACTCCCGCTTTTCCTGCTTCGCCTTCGCCTTCACCTTTTCCTGCAATTTGTCCTCCAACTCCTTTTTTATCCACTCATATTCCTTCACCTCAGCAGTGAGTTCATCGCCGGAGCTGATGTCGATAACGGAGCGGGTGGGTGAGGTGGACCTAGGACACGATGCCATTGGGGACTTGGTGGTGGTGGTGGTGGTGGGGAATCAAAAAGTGTTTTTGCTTCCACAGACCATTTTCCCCTATTTATATCTGATCCAAGATCTCAGCCTTTACAGACAACCGACGCCCAAACTTCCCACAATATTCAATAGCGCAGTCAGCCTTCGAGGGCTCAGTTGTAAAAGGGAGATACTGTTAGATCCCAGATCCGGCTTCCGTTATTCTGACATTTTCCACATCCCAATAAGCCCTTTTCCACCTTTTTCCAGCATAACCCCATTTTATCATTCTTAGTCACGATCCATATCAATCTTATCCCCGTACGTTCTATCTCGATTTCCATATTCACTCCGATTTTGGAACTCCGTATCACGCACCTTATCTCTTCATTTCCGCATGTTCCTTTAAATATGCTTTTCCCTGTTCAAGCTTTCTTCAGCTTGTCTATCTTGTTATATCTTGATAAACCTCTTATCTCATTATACTTGATATATCTTGTCAACCCTACATCATTGTATCTTTATTACACTTCATCACTCCAAGTTCTATCCACAATAAAGCCTTTAAATCTTTCAACCTTTATTCGGTACTCCGATTATTCCGACTCCGGCATTTCCGACATTCTGAAACCCACTCTTTGATTACACTCACTTTTTTTGTAAAGCTAAATCCTTACTCGATATTCATTTATTGTTAACCCTATCCCTGTTTCCGCATTGGTCATTCCAATTTCCAAATAGCCAAAATCTTCCGCTCGTCCCGATAAGTCTCAACTCACCATTTGTCACTGATCCTCTCCGAATAGACCCGACCATCAGAACTCCGATAAATCTGTCCGGTCTTCAGTCCGAAATACCGGGGCACTAGAAATCCAAGAGGGTGCAACCCATAAGTTGAAGCCAATGCCCATATAGATCAGTCTTCGGATCTCCGATTTCCAAGTCATCCGATATTCCGCGTATTCTGAATATCGCGATTTTCCGATTTCAGTCAAGGAGAGCTCTGACCAAATCCGACCCCGCTTCTGATCCGGTCCTTAACATATATACTACTATTAATGATATATTTATATTAAGGGAATTATAATTCCCTTACAATGATTATCTCAAGCAAATGACCCTTTGGCTGGAACGCCGTGAGAAAGTATTCTTGTTCTCTGCGTACGTCGCACCTGTAGGGCGTCAATATGTAATCACACTAGACCGGGACACCACATGTGTGGTCCAAGTCTAAGCTGAGGCACTCTCACAATGGCTCTATTCCACAGGTTATTCCAGAGAAAAGTAGTCAACCAGTAATCTAAGTACTGCTGACTTACATGAGCTGCGACCAGGCAACGTGACTGCCACTGGTATACCAGCATTTCACCAGTGGTCACTCGTGCACACTGGCACCACAGGAATCAGACTTGTCATGCTCGTCGTTGCAGACGACAAGCACGACAACTTCTTTATTACTGCATATAAAAATACCAAATAACTTGTATATACATCATTCATTGAGTGGAATATGACTACAGTCAGAGAATATGTATGTGCTCACATATTCAATGTGTGCTCGCTGTCAAACACAACAAGCAATGTTGTTGCACTTATGTAAGGATTGGAGGACCGTATCAAACCACATGACCTCTGAGGCCATTCCGGCCCAACAAATTAAGATAAAATATGAAAATAAAATACAAAAAATTCATACAACAACAGAGAATTATTTATGTAAACAAATCCTGAATAGCATACAGCCCCTTGCCAGCACTGCCAGCAGCAGTGAGCTCACACATAAGCTTCAAATATTCTCGAAAAATCAGGAAAAAATTCAGAACAGCATAGATAGTTAGCCCATCATTATACTTAGCTTGGCAGGCTGGTTCTATGAAATATTCCATCCACTGAAGCTTGTTCAATCAGCAGCTGGTGCTCATGGTCATCCACCCAGACCACCTTACCAATGAATCATTGCCTTTATGATCATTCTGACCTAATCTATGCCATATTGACAATAAATGTGATTCTTGCCTCTTGCCACTCCCAGCCTTTGTTTTGCTTGTTAATTACACTCTCCCAGCATTGTTTACTTATAATCCATGAGTTATATGTCATTAATTTGCCTGGATTTTGCTCTGGGTACTAATTATTCCCTCTTCTCCTCCCCACACTTTCTTGTGTCCCCTGAGCACCCCATTGGCCTTGTAAGTGTTTCTAGAGCCTCTAGTATGTTTGTTTCACCTATTCCAATGATTATATGCCACTTATGACAATGCAGATTCCTCTTCCAGAGAGAGCTCCAGAGATTTTCAGGCTCTTCAAGCCACATCAAATAGTGTAGTCAGTTATACATAGATATAGGGTCATTTACTGTGCATATTGATGTTTATATAGTGATTTGATGTCTCTGAACTCTTCATTGCTTGAGTGGAGAGCAAGAAATATGAAAATTACTTTGACAAATAAAGTGGTGTTGCCAACTCATAACCATTCGTTTCTACCGCCGTCTCATACCTTATTACACTTACATTAACACTATTAATGCTGTGCATGCCTACATACCAGCCACATACATAGCTCTATGCTCTGTAATAGAATATTCAATCAAATGGTTTATAGATTATTACAATATGCTACTGAGCCTTAAATTCAATTTTAGATACACCATAAATACTCTAAAATAATATAGAACAACTTTTGTTAATGGTCTGAAGTGACTGACATACTCTCTCACATTTTGTTGTTAGTCACCATGTAGAAACTACAGTGTGACATTCACTGGATCACCAAGCACATTGGCCAACAAAAGAGAATGGTGGTTTGGGGTCACTAACAAAAGTTGTTCTATATTATTTTAGAGTATTTATGGTGTATCTAAAATTGGATGTAAGGCTCAGTAGCATGTTGTAATAATCGATAAAATATTTGATTGAATATCCTATTATGGAGCACGGAGCTATGTATGTGGCAGGTATGTAGGCATGCACTGTAATAAGGTATGAGACAGCCCTAGAAACAAATGGTTATGAGTTGGCAATACCACTTTATTTGTCAAAGTCATTTTCATACTTCTTGCTCTCCACTCAAGCAATGAAGAGAGAGACATCAAATCACTAAGTATATACAGTAATGACCCTATATCTATATATAACTCACTACACTATTTGATGTGCCTTGAAGAACCTGAAAACCTCTGGAGCTCTCTCTGGAAGAGGGATCTGCACTGCAGGCTCATAAATGGCATAGAACATTGGAATAGGTGAAACAAACATACTAGAGGCTCTAGAAACACTTACAAGGCCAATGGGGTGCTCAGGGGGCACAAGAAAGTGTGGGGAGGAGAAGAGGGAAGAATTAGTACCCAGAGCAAAATTCAGGCAAATTCATGACATATAACTCATGGATTATAAGTAAACAATGATGGGAGAGTGTCATTAACAAGCAAAACAAAGGCTGGGAGTGGCAAGGAGCATAAATGCACTCTCTGACACATTCTAGCTGTCAAGATGCTTTCCCTTTGGACACAGAGTTCTAAAGACAGTACAGGAATAATATTTATTGTCAATATGGCATAGATTAGATGGGTCAGAATGATCATAATGGCAAGGAATCACTGGTAAGGTGGTCTGGATGGTGTCCATGAGTACCAGCTGTTGATTGAACAAGCTTCAGTGGATGGAATATTTCATAGAACCAGCCTGCCAAGCTAAGTATATTGATGGACCAACTACCTATGTTGTTCTGAATTTTTTCCTGATTTTTCGAGAATATTTGAAGCTTATGTGTGAGCTCACTGCTGCTGGCAGTGCTGGCAAGGGGTTGTATGTTAGTTGGGGTTTGTTTAGATAATTCTCTGTTGTTGTATGAATTTTTTGCATTTTATTTTCATATTTTATCTTAATTTATTGGGCTGGAAGTGCCTCAGAGGTGAGCTCACTATTGGTGACAGTGCCAGCAGGTTAATGTGATGTGGGTACATATTCTTGGACCATAGTCATATTCCACTCAGTAAAATGATGTATATACAATTTATCTAGTATTTTTACATGCAGTATTAATGGAGTTGTCGTGCTCGTCATCCGCAACAACGAGCACGATGTCCGTGGAGCCGGTGTGCATGAGTGACTGCCGGTGGAACGCCGGTATACCAGCGGCAGTCACGTTGCCCGGTCGCAGCTCATGTAAGCTAGCAGTCCTTAGGTTACTCGTTCACAATTTTTCTCTGGAATAACCCGCGGAATAGAGCCATTGCGAGAGCGCCTCAGCTTAGACTTGGACCACACATGTGGTGTCCTGGTCTAGTGTGATTACATATTGACGCCCTACAGGTGGTACGTCGACTGGCGCGGATGCAGTATACTGTATGGCCACCACCCAACCCCGCGAACGACCCCGTGTCTCCATAGCCAAAACCCCTAATGCTCGCGCAGTCACCCTCGACGCCCTGGCCCAAGAATATGGCGCCGACATCTTCACTGAAACCCTCCGTTTGTATATCGCAGGCTTGTACAAGAATCTCACTGGATCTCACGTGCAACCCGCAGATATCAAGTTACCTGTGGCGACATCCTTCGACATCTGGTGGCGTCTGAAGTTCTGTAACGTTAACTTGTGTTTGCCATCCGCAAAACAGTCCGAGGATGCCATTCATGCGGAGCCGTCGCGAACCACATGAACCAGGCAGACGCGCCCAGCCCGGTTTGATACCGTGTTAGTCCAGCACTCTGCAGGCCATGATACTGGAATCAAAGGTTGGTTCCTTACTACACCTGGAGGACGAACTGACATCCAACCACGCTTCCTCTCAATACAGGCCCCGGGTTGCTCAGTTGCAAGTTATCTTCACACTCCCACATTCATTCATCGCAGAGTGTCTCCACGCGTCCAGGCTTCATGTGCCTCGAGACACCGCCAAATTGAACATAGGGCACCTGGCCTACGTTGAATGGTTTTCAGTCCCGGACTCGAGGTCGAAACACAGAGACTCGGGGATGTTCAAAGTTTCAAAGAGTTTCTGCCTGGACGACCCGCGCGAGACATCCATCGTCTTGGACTGCCCACAATGTCCTGGACCGCTGCTCTGAGTTTTACATCAATCCTTATGTAGATAATTACAGTTATCAAACTATCTGGTAGTTCCCATGGGTGACCCAAATTTGAGTTAAATTTTGGACATCTAATTTACATGCACTACATAGTGTAAATTACATGAGGACACGATACATAGCCCTATGTATAATCACCTGGAGGTATCTCCGCTATCGAAGACCTATGTAACCGCTAAACCAGCTATCCGAGCTATGTCGGCGATCCCGCTCTATCTAGGCCTCACCGTATTCTATCTAGGGCAGCATAGCAACTTAGACTGCTATCCTGCCAGAGGTTTTTTCTGACGGGAATGGCTATGAATTTCAATTGAACATCAATCACGCATGCTTTGTCAAATTAATTACGCACAGAGTGCCCACATAAAGAGTCCTGAAGCACCGTCTCTGTATTTCCTGGGCTTTTTGTGCACAGATGTTTTCTTAGACAACAAAAAAACAACTATTTACTGTAAATCTCATGCGAAAAGACTAAGAACACCCCTTGGAATTTCGTTTTCAGCTCCGTCTAACTCAATGATTTCTTTGCGTTTTCTGTTTGAAATCCCACCAAGGCCAGGTGAAGGTGGGGGAAGTGATGCCTGAAAATACAGATCAACAAACAACAATCATTTATCTTCTGCCAACACACCTTCATGTCCATATCCATACCCATGTCGAGATCGGCATCACCATTAAACGTCATGGCTAGCATTATGTCAGATGGCACCCCCTCGGTCTTCACATTTTTCTGCAAGGTTTCAGGAAGATACCGATCAAAAGTGAGGCCAATAAATCTGGATAATGGTCAGAACAACTCTATACATGTCAGTAGTAAACAAACTCACTTCGGATCCTAGGAACCGAGCCGAAGCGATGTCCTGGGCAAATGTCTAAAAATTGGGGATTTTTTATTTCAGTGAGCCCCTCTTTGCATCTGAGGAGATTTTCAAGGAAGAAGAGATGATGAGAGCCATTGGCTGCCATTCTAAACTGGCGGGAAGGAGAGTTGGAAGGTTGGGACAAATTGTATATGTCCACTGTGAGATTGAACCGCAATACACCATCTGTTAATAGAACATCCACAGTCGTTAGACTTCATGCATTTCCTCTAGTTAGTCCATTCAAACGTGCATGCCAGTTTTCATTTCCTGAGGTGTGACAAGGACGAGTGGGATGATGGCGTTGCAAACAACCCTGTTGTGCATGACGAACTTGTAGCATAAAAGCACTTTTGGACTCAGCAGACCACACACCCTGAATTCTTTCGTACTTTTCCAAAACTCATTCCAAATTTTCCACCTGTGCTTCCTTTGTGCGGAACTGTGCCGGCCAGCCTTTTCCATCACCAGGTGCACTGAATATTGCCCTAGTGATGTCTTTTCCTAACGTTTCACGATAGGGTGTTTTCTTTGAGACCATGTCAAGAATACGATTCTTTAAATGAGCCACATCTTGGACCACTGTAAGTTGTAGGAGGGCCGCATGGATGGAACCACGAAAATCACAACAGCGGTCGACACATGCCTCACCATCATGTTTGAAATCCACTCCAAGAGCTCCACAGCGTTCAGCATACTCTTGCAATGGAGCCGCCATTTCAATGGGTGAATTTCCATGTAGAAATTCCTGCAAGTCATACACAGGATGTTAAAAGCCAAGCTAGCGCATGCTCTTGTTATCTTCATTGACCCCAGTGAGTAGTCCACCCTCAAAAATATTCACGACCGTCGTGTGTTTGCTATCAGATTGATGGCTCTTAACATAGATATTTGCTTTTCTTGCGATTTTGAGTGTTGCATCAAGTCCAATTGAAAGACCATCTGAAGCGTTAGACACAAAATACCAATTGGAGAGTGGTATCTCACCAGCAAGTGTCCGACTATATCTTTCACTTTCATCTCGCCTCTGGTTCTCAATAAAGTACTCATACACTGCACGAACAGTACTTTCAGACGGCCACCCGTTTATCTGAATTTCTGATGCAACCACACCATCTGCAGAGTTCTGTTGGAGGGTGCTTGGATACGGCAAAATTCCTTTTGTGGCAGCTGATTTTTTTTCACGCAAGACTTGACCCAGCCAAGCATATTCCTTTCTTCGATTGTGCAAAATATGTAGCTCTGGAAAAGATATTAGCCATTATTAATGTACATCTTGGCTGCTCCAGCTCACGACGAATGTTTTCTACCAATTGTCCTACACTTGAGTGAGGGCGAAGCTCAACTATAAAATCATAGAGTTCACGAGTACATCCAGATTTGTGTTGAAAGTGGGGAATTCCGGCTGTATTTGATGCTTTTAGTTACCCCCGCGCACTGAGAATTTGATGTAACCACGTACCTATTTGCCATGGCTTAAAATAAGTCCAAAATTTGTCTGAGGAGGTTGTTGAAAACGCTTTGTGGGGCAGACAGTTATACTCCATGCCAATCGCTTTAATATTACACTCCAAGCCGTAGATGGTTCGAAAACCTGTCGCCCTAAATCCTTTCTTCTCAACAGATTCCATGCACCCACCCACAGGACATTTATCAAGACGCAGGTCGGGGTAGAAGACGGGATTGATGATATGGACAGACTCAATCAAAAATTCAGCGGGGTCACTTTCAGCGACTCTTTTTCTGATGGATTTTGAGACCTCGAAAGGATTATCGGCCCGTATGGGAGGGCATATATTTGCATATTCGACGGTTGGAGGGCAGAATACAGGTCCGTACATGGGGAAATTCGGAGGTAGCGGCTGCATTGCGTACTTCAAAGATTTGTATTGAAAAGTACAGTAAAACTCACATTTAACTGCCCATTATGACCGATGAGGGCTCGGTGTAAGATTTTAACATATTCAAGCACCTCTGCCGTGTAGCGCATTTGAGCCTTGCTACCCACACATTCTGCACCGACCCATCGATTGATTGTTTTTTCCAAGGCAGCCTCTGTCCAATCACTCTGCCAATCAACAATCCAGGAATTCTTGTTTTTGTGCGAGTTGACCTTCTTCTCGCGTCCTTTCAGGCAGCTTTTCAAGTACGACTTCACAGCAGGGGGGTCAAAAATTGCGTGATACATGGTTACTTGAGGTGGAGGAGCTGGGACTGATAAATTTTCTGAGAGGGTAAATATGTAGTGAAGGGTGGAGATTGAACGGTGATTAACAAGCGCGGAAAACCACATTTATTCTTCCGCGTCCACAATTTTCCACAAACAGTCGTATGCTGACCTTACCACGACAAAAACAATTGTTTCTAAGGGACTAATCTGGACTGATAGATAGTACGTACCAGCGGTCGATTGTGCAGTAAGCTGTCCAGGTGAGAAAGCTAGTTAAAAGAACGGAAACAACCATACCATACGTGAGTCGACAACTGTCTATGCGGTATGGTATGGTCGTTTCCGTTTCCTTCCTTTCTCTAGCTTTCTCACCTGGACAGCTTACTGACAGTTGTCGACTCACGTTTATTTCGAAAATCGAAAAAGCACTGAAAAAAAAAGTTAGCGAAGTTGGCGCCTTACTGCAGGAAAATGACCTGGACAATAAATGGTAAGTCACGAAATAGTACGTGGGAACAATCTGAGCGTATCGAATTGATATAAGCGAGCTGCGAATCGCAAAGTAGTCCACTCACGATAAAATCGTCTTCATTCGTGAACTCGTGAATAGCTGGGTGGGTATAGGTTAGTTAGTCAAATTAGGTAAGTGAGCTGCGAAACGCAAAATAGTCCACTCACGAAATAAAATCGTCCTTAATTGAATTCGTGAACTCGCGAATAGCTGGGCGGGTGTAGGTGAACAAGACGGCGGTGGAACGATCCTGCGACAGGACGGCGGTGCGGCGATGGAATGATCATGCTTATATTAACCTTACACACATTATTGTAGCCAGCTGGGTTGGATGCGTAGATACAAGACACATTCGCGCTTTCGTGCTGAGTCGCGTGTAATTACCAAGTTTGAGCGCTCGCACCAGTTTTCGGCGCTTGTCACCAGTTCTGGTCCCGGCTCGTGGGAACTCTGGTCGTACTTAAAGTTGCTTGTATTCCAGTGTATTCCCCGACAATCATCGTATAAACATCATCACGATCTAACTAGGTATGGCATAGCACTACTCCATATAAATGACATTCTATCATCAGTTGCTTCTCTACCTTTCCAGTCGTTTTCTAGAGATTCACTCGACAGGAATCCTTAGGCCTGCCTCAGTCTTGCTGGGCAATCCACTCAGCTAAGGCTTCGGGATCCCTAGGAGTAAACTTCAAGCCGCATGCCCAAGGGATAGCTTGTGCCTCGGTGGGTGTAGCTGTATCAGTGATAGGATCCATGTCCGCTGTGCACTCGCGCTCGGCGCGGAACGGAGGGAAGACATGTTTTTTCTCTTCTTCGGCGAGCGCTCCACGTTCCCACTTGAAAAAGTGGAACAGCAGCACAAGAGTTGAATATAGACCACGGTTGGCCACTGAGTGGATTATCAGAACAGAACAGAACACATCTGGTGGAGCGATCGCGCTTACTTTCGATTCCGGGACAGACTCGCCTGCCAGCTCCATAGGTCAAATGGGGTACGCCAAGCTTTTCAACACTCTTCTCAATCGAATCGGTTCTTCCAGTGTGGCCGTTCATCCAACGTTCCGGGATGAATTCATCTGGGGAATCGTAAGCGGCAGGGTCTCTGTTGCATGCGAAACAGTTCATGATTACGAGCTATTCTCAACAAGTGAGTACAATTGCATGTATAAACAACAAAAGTTACTGACCACTCCAGAAGGGATCTTGACGCCATTATAAGTCGTTTCAGACACGGTTTGGCGAGGGAATCCGAGGCGAACAGGGACGTAGTAACGTGAGCCTTCGGTGTGAAGCGCTTTCACATATTCTACCCGATCAAAATCATGAGGTTCCGGGGCTGCACCCTTATAAACTTCGCGAATGGCTTCATATGCCTTTTCTTGTAACTAGTAAGGGGGATGATCACTATGGGCACTACGCGCTCGGAATGAAGGAGTGAAGTACTTCGGGATGGTTTGCCAGGTACCCAACGATCCAGGTGAGCGAATAGCCAAGATTGACACCCGCGGCGACTGACAAAGATATTTTAAAGACGATCCTTCGAATATTTAATACCTACTTACTGCCGGTGTAAGAAGCCAAAAGAATCTCCTCGGGCTTGAGGGATGCAGTCCTCATAATGTTGCCTAAAATCGACGGGGACTCGTCGCCATTCTCGATGCGGTGACGAAGTTCAGCCAGAAGATCGTTAATGTACACTTGCTGCAGTCTGCGGTATTCCCTGGCATGCTCCTCTTTCTCATGGCGTCCCCACGACAGACCAAACGTCGAGGATACACCGTACAAAGTGCTGTTCCATAGACGCATGAGCGGAATGTAATCATGTGCAGGCGAACCAATGGTGCGTTGGCGGAAGATGTTCGTCTCGTTGTATGCCATGTGAGATATAAGAGATTCAGGCAGGGCGGTTCCGACGAGTTGTTCGCTAACCATCCCGGTACCAAAGCAATGAAGGATCTCGGCCATGTCGAGCGCGGGGCCCTTGCTCACGTCCGAGACGAGCCCGAGAAGGCGCTTGAGCTGGGGCTGTATGATGGGTATGTATCTATTGATAAAGAATGAATATAAATTTTAATGTGGGTTTCAAATATGATTAGCAACGTACTCGGGAAGAAGTCGAGGAGCGATCTGGGTCGAAAGAGCTTTCCGAGTTCGTGCGAGGCGATCACTGTAAGGTGAGGCTGTGGGCGGACGATATGTTGCTTTAGGTCAGCGGCTTGATGAGGGTAGGTTTCACTCACTGCCGACTGTCCAGATACCTGAGCTAGCAAAGTCACTATGGAATAGCTTGAAGGTCGGTCGAGACTGGAATGCAGGCCCCTGTGTTACAATCGTTTGCGCCATGGACTGGTGGCTATTGATGAATACCTGACAGAGATAGTGTTGGGAGTTGCAATCGTCGAAATGCACCGATGACTTACGGCTTCTCTTTCCCCGAGGGCAACCCTGAATACAGGACCGAATTTTTTAATCCATGTAGTGAGCATCTGTACGTGACCGTCCTTCATCTGCAATCGTTGATCTCAGTTCATGTCATTTCAGTGGTTCGTCGACAAAACCAAACATACTTGGTATAAATTGCCAACGAGGGGAAATCCAGTTGGGCCAGGTAGAGGAACATGGTGAGTTGCGCCACCAAAGAAGTGGTCCACCGCGAACAGAATAGACTGGAGGGTCTTTGAGCCTCTAAACGCGGCACTCATGATGATGAGGCTCAAGATGACCATGACGGCGCCGTTGACAGAGGACTTCGTGGTCGTGAAGCCTTTGACATGGTCAGACATGAGGGTCAAGGTATGGGAGCTGTTGTAAGACTCCATGGTGCTTGGAATGTGTCGGGGTGGGTGGATGAAGAAATGACCACTGATCACTCTGCTTTATGACTTTCGCAGGTGCTATACAGCAATTTCAAAGGCACAAGGCTTTCCCAGGCTGTCAAATTTCTACTGGGTCAGTTTTTTCTGCACCAGCCCAAATCGCGTTGTATCTTGAGCTGCGGTGCACACGTCTAATTCGAGAAGTCGCCAAGGAGCTACTCTCTACTTTACATCACTGTCATCACTGGCGCGGCTCTGGCTCGCTATTATTACGGGAATTATTTCCACTCGCTCCATTTAGGGTCGCCAACATCTGATCTCTACACCCCGGTTCGATTAAGGCCATCGCAAACTTTGATTTGCGTACATTGTGGTCTGAAATTAGAGCAAATGTTAAGAACCTAAATCAAAATCAGACGTGGCCTTCGCAGGTGGCCGCCAGGAGGCGAGAGCGCACGGTCTAATTGCACCAGCAATTTCTTTTCGTCCTTGATGTGCCATAATAGAACATGTGCTCGAGGATGATTTTTTTTCAATTGCAACATATTGATCGGAACTTTCTTGTATTTACAGAGCACTCCACTTTCACGAGGAACGGGCTGTGGTAGCAGGCCTCCCCTTTGTACGATCAAATTCAAGACGATATCTACACATGAAATGCGAGCGTCGATGATGGCTAAGTGGCCGCGCCGCTTCCTGTGTGCCATTCGAGAATCCCACCGCTACTCACCAAAACCCGAGCTCGATTCGTTGCCTAATATTTCTCACGCTAACGTATTTTTATTCCGACTTTAAATAATCTCTTTCGAGTTCTTCGAGCAATCTCTTTCATAGCCGCCTCTACCCCTTACGTAATACATGATGATTTAGATTGCCTCCGCGATCCCCATGTCCCGCTGCGCCAATCATTTGCGTTGTGTCGCCGGCGGTATGCACTATGAAATCGACTCGTCGTTATGATACTGGCAGCGAACTTTGACCTGTTGGCGCTGTGATGCGTGGAATATCGGACTCGCATCTCGTATGGCCTTCCGAACGGTGAGCAAGGCACACGGTAGGCACGCTGATCCACAACGCTCTTTCCAAATTAACTACCGGCCTCGCCAAGACTCAAGTTTACTCTCAGGCCCCCGAAGAACAGCCGTACGGTCATAACACTTCTTTAAAAGTACGAAGGGTTGTTATTCATGATGCAAACTGGAGTTTTTCTGTCACTTTCATCATTGTACCGGTGAGACCTCGTTCACATGACCTGCTGTCATGAGAAAGTGAACTGAAGATTTAGAAAACTGCCCAAATATCTGTGGACCGCACAGCTATTCGCTTAATTGGGAAAATGGCAAACGTGCAGTATTCACGATCTGCCCATGAGCATGTTCTTGGCTTCACATCTCACAGCATCTCACGTCGTTCTGTTCTCCGAGCGTGGCTAAGATCTACTGATTGCGGTAGGGACCGGTGATGGATGAAAAAGGGACGGATCCATCACTTTCGTATGCGAGATTTGCATTATTGTGCGTAAAGGGAGACTACGGCTATACCTGCCAAGGTGCTGCGAATGCTATTCTCTCAGGTGATGAAAATTTGGTGACACAAATAAAAAATAAGTAGTTCTGAAAACATTTATACTAGGGTAGCAAGACAGGTATTCGCACAAAACATCCCCCCTCTCCCAAATCGTTTACCTCTTGTTCACCATGCCATCTATAGAACTTCCCCCAGTGAAGAAATACGTTGCCGCGCCCGTTACAAAACACGATCGTTAGTCTTCTCCTACTGCTCATTAGATCCAAATTGACTGTCCGTTACAGTCGAATGGGCTCAGCTAGAGACTGTCGATTTGTCCAAGATGGGAACACCGCAAGGTCGTGACGAACTGGTCAAAATCGTGCACAAGGCAATGACCACTCAAGGATTCTTCTTCGTGGTCAACCACGGTCTCCAACAATCTCAGGCAAGTACGACGAGTACTCCCCTGGCCTTATTATTCACCGGCATTGTTATAGACCGACCGTATGTTTGACATTGCGGATATACCTTTCTCCCAGGTCCCGGAGGAGGATAAACCCAAGTTCACCGGAAATATCAAGGAACTAGGCTCATATCAAGGCTACAAGCCGCGAAACTATTGGGTAAATCCCCCGTATTGAACTTTAACTCTTTGGAACATTGACCTTAATGCCCATTCTAGAAAGTTGACAATGGTGTTGTCGACCAAATAGAACACTATAACAGTGCGTCGCGACTTGATTGTGCTTGTGACCTTTGAGCTCACACGCGCATAGTTAATCGAGACGTTGCGAAGAAGGATCACCCAGAATCGCTTAAGCCATTTATGCCCGAGATCAGGGAATTTGCGAAGTTTAACCATTTCTCGGTCTTAGATAAAATCCTGAGGTGAGCGCTTTCCTTCGCTTAGAGTACGACTGGAATTCTTGACGCTGCTTAGGCTAATGTCACTTGGAATGGAATTACCCGAGGACACATTCTCCAAGGCACATGATTTTGATGCTGCTGGGGAGACATATGGTACAATATTCAGGCCTCTTACTTCTGTATCGTGCTGATGAGAACTCTCAGTGCGCTTCATGAAATAGTTAGTCCGGTGGCTTGTTGCCAATGTCATTTTACGCCTGACTATTTGCCGTTTAGCTACCCGAGATCCGCCGAGGACGAAGAAAAAACCAAGAATGTTTGGTTGAAGGGACACACTGGTTCGTGAGAATGATATGCCAGAAACAAACTACCTACACAGAAATTAGACTTTGGTTCGATCACTATTCTCTGGAGCCAACCTGTTTCTGCTCTTCAGATCCTCGAGCCGGATGGCAGGTGGACCTGGGTCAAGCATATTCCTAATGCAATCGTCAGTGTCGATGACTTTTTTTTACCATGTATTCACATGGTTACATCAGGTTGTGAATGCCGGAGATATGATCGAATTCCTTTCCGGAGGCTACTACAAGGCAGCAGTCCATCGTGTAGTTCAGGTCATTATATTTCTTCCCTACCATGCGCAAATGTTTTGAGAATTAACCCCATTACGAGTAGCCTCCCCCCGACCAAGTGGGCTACACACGTTTGGGCGCCTTCTACTTTGTGTTAGCTAATGACGAAATGAAGCTCGTTCCGTTTGACAGTCCGGTCTTCCAGCGTGTTGCCATCAAGCGTCGCTTCGAAGACGAGAATGCACCAACTGCAGAACAATGGAGGCGAGGTAGGACTAGTGCCTACGGACAGAGCGAGTCAATCTTTGTCGAAAAAAAGGAAAAGGTTGAGAAGGTAGAAGAAGAATTGATTCGGGGTGTCAAGGTCCAGCACTGGAATTGATTGCCCCCCATTTTACATGTAATTATGTAACAACTCCTCGAACCAACTTAATATATAGTGGTTCACTGCCGTGCAAAATTTGCACACGCTCTTTTGCAATTCTCTGCACTTACAAGACTGGAACGTGCCCCAACCGAGGCCTAATTGACAATTTAAAAGCCAGACAGAACCAATTTTATTCGTCCTTCTGTTGATGTGGGAACTTGGACGCTCGTGGGGAAATTACTTACGGACTCGTGACTTGGAGAAGGAGCGGTTGCCTGGGGTTGCCGCAATCGATGAACAATCGCTGTTGACTCGTCAAATTCATTCGTGCAAATGAGCTTCAGTCCAAGTCTGGGCGCGCCGTTTCTAAATCAGATATCGTGCTTCCGCCTCTCAATGTATGTTGGCGAATCTTATCCTGGGGCGCTAGATGTCTGGATGTACGTGGCGCCAATAAGATGCTAGACACCAGGTGGGGTATATAATGGGCGCACCCACGCGTTGCACATCATAATTTGACCCTCAAATCTCCATGTCTAACCCTCAGACGCTTCATGGTAATTGCCTCTGTCGCAATGTGGTAAGTATGACATTCCCCATTCCGTAAAGTTTCCTTTTAATTTGAGGTTTGTGATCGCCAGACTTATACTATCGAGAACCCCCAGTATGAGGGAGCGGCTGTCTGTCAGTGAGTCCAATCACGAGTAATTTTTGTGATCCAAAGTTTGCTAAGTTTTCCGTTGATAGTTGTGACGATTGTCGTAGGGGATGCGGCTCCGCGTATAGCATCGTGATCACAGTTCCCAGATCCACCGTGTACCCTTTTAAAATCATATTCAATCCCGATTAGGAATCTCATCTGTTGTTCTCATCTAGAACCATCAAAGGCAACTATAAGGAATACCTCACGAAGGGGACTTCGGGACAGGTACAATTTTTTTTCCCCGATGGATGACAATTATTCATCAAGTATATAATTATTACAGCTTGCCCACAGGATCTTTTGCCCTAATTGCGGTTCCCAGATCGCTAATTTCCCAGACGCCAACAAAGAAGTCGCGTTTATCAAGGCCGGGACACTCTCCGATGATGCTCAAAAAGTATGTACTTGCCAATCACTAGATCCTGGCCAGGAATCTCACAGATCGATCCAGTCACTTAAGCCAACGGTCGAGGAAAGTTGCTTATACACTATTTGTATAGGCTGGAAAGTGACGAACATATGCACAGGTCTTCACGCGCAGTCGCTTGCCCTACGCGCAAGACCGATACGGGCAGCAATTCGAGGCCGCGGGTTAAATAAAGGAACAGGGATGGTTCTAGAAGCTTTGAAGAAACAAATATTTTTGTCAACATTTACAGAATAAACGGAGTTTTGTTATACTACAATCGGTAGTGACGCGTTAACAGACTCGGCACAACGCCCGGCATCCGTCCCACTGTTTCTACGCATTCGGAGTAGACATATATCACATTTTGTAATACTATGGCATCGCTAGGGAAAAATGCTTTTTCTCTGAAAAGATCGTGATAATAAGTGATGCACTGCATGTCACGCCCGACAACCCTCTTCATACACACGCCCATGGCAATGTCTATGAATGGGGAGAAGTATAACACCGGTGATTCAGAAAACAAATACAACCCTGTGCCACGGCGTGGCAATGCCAACCGTGAACACTCGAATACCGGCCGAGTGTTCTGTACCGTACCGAAGTCCGCAACTCTTTTCCGCAATTATTCTCGATTCATGGTTCTCATAGGAGGGTTCAAAAAGGAGGATTGGCTTCTCCTTGTCATACGGGTCACAACTTCCTGGTGCAACCTCATAGAATAAAGGGTAAGAAAACAGACATTATTGAATAGTTCGCTGCACATTACTACGCCTGAGCGTGCTAGGTACTTAACGTTGATGTTGGTAATATATCATAATATGCCATGGTCTTGGCCGCCTGAGTACGGATTCGGTGCTTTGAGCAATAATTTAATAACCAACAGTTCGGATGCAGGAACCGTTAGGATTCTTGTGGGTGTCGACAGCCTGAGGCTTGAAGACTCTTAAAGAAACTTGGAACACGGTCAGAACCGCCATCGGATTGGAAATTATATAAATTTAGTAGATGGCAATTTTTCTCATATTCTCTTGCTACTTTCT
Source organism: Ramaria rubella (assembly GCA_015039355.1). NCBI lineage: Eukaryota > Fungi > Basidiomycota > Agaricomycetes > Gomphales > Gomphaceae > Ramaria > Ramaria rubella. The sequence goes on from MU134555.1 coordinate 39,934, forward strand.
TCATGCCAGGTACGGACCTGAAGATGTAGGGGAACAATTCGCTAATTAGACCAAAGGAAACGCCGGGAGCCAACAGTACCTTCGAAGCAAAGCAAAGGCTGCGGTACTCTTACGTGACATGCACAGTGCATGGGTCACCCCACCCCCTTTTGGAATCTGGAGCATTCCAAGTGATGAAAATGGGCTCAGATGATGTTCGTAAATGCACGTGCGGGCGCACATCATCGCCTCCAATGGCGAGAAAAACTAATGGCGGGCCACGTGCCTCGTTAGCCTCCTAATAGCTGAGCCTCGACCTGAATTCCGAAGCATAGTTGTGCGTAGCGTAGCGTTTGACGTGATGTCGCAGGATGTAGCAGTCGTGCTAGGGCACCAATGATGGCTTGGCGAAGGACTCGGACGAGTCGGAGCCGCCGTAAGTACTATAGTAGCTACCGAGCAGTTTCACTAGATCTATGGTTTTCGACAAGTGCCCCTTGGGGTATGAACAATCGAACAGTACATGTTATAAGTGTGTGCTGCAGCCATCACAATTCAATCTGAAGTCAACTTGAACGGCGATGCATTCTGCTTAAATGGGCTGGCGATCAAATATGGACTGCTCCCATCCGGTCCAGGGCCTTGAGCCACAGGGTTCTTCAGATCTTGATGAAAGTACCGGCAGATCTACCAAGGATGGCTGGTTGAAGATCAAAAAATTCCATTTTCTGTTGAGGAATGTAGCGGATTGGTAGCGAATAAGCTGAAATATTGGAGGTTCAGACCCAAACGAAAGGATTGTGCCTTGTCTGGGAGTTTTAAACAAAGGTTTTCCTAACAGCCATATTCCACATTCCAAGAGAGCCCGTGGTGGAACGAAAATGGTGCCATTGCACTTATGGATGTAATTAGTAGCGAACACATGATGCAGCGGGGGTAGGAATAATGGAGGCCTCTAAGTAACAAAGTTTCGATGTGGAGACTGGGGAATAGATAATATCCTTGAGCATCCTTATTAGGATGAGACGACTGTCACACGGTTAAAATTAACTAGTTGCAAGCCGCCAAACCCATATCAAGCAAGTCGTTACCCGCCTGTCGATGGAGGTAAAAGAGAGATCCGACGGATGAAAGAAAACACAGACCTTGACGAAGAAATAATCACCGTAAATTATACCAGTCGAGTTGATAGGGGGTGACAGGCGGTTGTTTGATGTTCCATTTGACAAGATACTGTGCCATTCAGGCTTCCATGCCACTTTAACGGCATCGTTCAGGAGCTGAACGTTTCCGTCATGATAGATTCGGGCTGAGAAGGATATTCAGAACGCGTACCTTGATGGCTGCGTCGCTGTAGAACTTAGCCCCAGTGATATTAGCGGGAGTTAGAGAGCTCTCAAGACGTGAGAGGAGTAGAAGACCAGATGCGGCAGCCGTTGAGGAGGACGTGTCAAACGGTGGGGTTGGTGAGGACGGAGCGTTAAAATCCCTGGAAAGAACTATGTCGGAAGGCTATCCGGAAAATTCGTCCATTTAAGACATACCAAGGCGGCACACCGTTTGAAGGCAAATGCGAAAGATAATATGCTGCCGCCCGACGGGCGGTCTCAAGGTAACGAGGGTATTTAGTGTAGAGGTACACTAAATAATTAGGTGAATGTTGATACCGATCATGAGTGAGGTGGCACTTACTGTCAGCAAATCCATGAATGGCCCAGCTTTGTCCGCGAGTCCAGCTATCAAAGACTCAGTGGGTTGAAATTTTGTGTAAGAGAGGGAAACGTACGTGCTAAAATAAAGAGAAAGCGTAAAAGGCCTAACATCGGTGCTTCATACAGATCACAATTAACGTACCTGTTATCAGCAAATCCAAAACTTGTTCGCTTTCGGATCACAGCTCCCGTAGTGTGATTATATTCTACGACATGGAAGGTCGACCCTGCGATACAAAAATCAGCATGATTTTATCAACAAGCACAAGAACACTACCATCGGGACGGAAGTGGTTCAGCATCGTCTTGTCGGCATGTGAAATTGCAATATCGCGTAGGGTTTGATTGTTTGTCAAGTCTGCTGATGCAAAGAGCAATTGTAAGGTTTTCATGTTGTCAATGATGACCTTAAAAACAATAAGCTAACAGAACATTATTGAAGATAACTTGTGACCATTGAACTGACCTCAAAGTCAGGAATAAATCCTACTGCATCGGTAGTGTCCAAGCTTCGGGTGCACCCTACAATAGGATTAAACCGGTCCGCGTAGTGTGCTGCAAATGTGTTGATTCCATGGATAGCAGCTTTGTCATGAGGGTTGCTGTTGCGCATAATATATGAGCTAAGTGCCAAATTGCCGTGGGTCTGGTACTCACAGGAGAAGTTGCTCTTGCAAGGGATAACTAAGAAACCCGATGTCCACACCCACGCTTGACATGATTTCCAGAGGAACAATTTCTGGAGTCCATTGATTGCCCAGCGCTCTATAATCAACACCGTGGATCTGTGTCGAGCGACACTTCTTTGAGCGTGTATTGAGCTTGAAAAGGGTCGCTGGGAGGAAGCCAGAGATCCAATTGTTGGGTACAAACCAGTTCCATTTTCCAATTTCCGAGTCAGTGTACCAGGGGTAATCACCAGTGTTGTTTTGTGCGGTGACGAGCACCTTTTGTGCAATCAACGGCGAGTACACCTCAGCAGTTGGGCGAACTTGAGTGCTGTTCGAACTGCTGCTAGATAGTGATCCCGCTACAGGTGAAATCCCATTGACAGTCAAGGAGAGGAAGACTAGGACGATAGAAAAGTCCAACATGTTGGACCACGTGTGCGCTCGGAAGATATTTTCTTCGCTCAAGCCGTACGTTATAACCACTGTAAAATATACATAGCATTGTGCCCGGGCCTGTCCTTAACCTATTCTGATAAAAAGATCTGTCGCGCAGATATCAACTGTATTGCTTGCTTAGCGGCATTGATCATAATATTCGACTGAACTCCGGAGGTTAACTAATCCAGACGCTGCAATGGATCATAGAGCAATCATGGTGTCTGTCAGGGGGAATCGATGGTCATAGTTACAATAATGTCAGACACCCCGTTGAGGGCGCTCGAGTGTTGCACAGGTCAGCGACTAGACTAGAGGGAAGTAAAGTACGTAAGTTAACCGTGAGGGGCAGTTCCCACGCCCATGGGCCGTGTGAGTTTGAGTAACGTCACAGGCTAATTTAGAAACATGCTGGCCTGGTTTTCAGGCCTTCAGCAACTAGTAGCACAGCTGCTAGCTTCACAGCAAGCTCGAGGCTTTGAACATGTAAAATAATTCAATATTTAGTTAGGTAAGTGCTTAGGTACGTGTAAACGCCTCCGTTTGGGTGGGAACATTATGTAATTTACGGTACACAACGTGGCCGCCTTGATCCTTGGCGGCGCCTAGTGCGCGCAGAACGCTGTCAAACTTCTTGTCAAGCGGGGTGGCTGGAATAGTCTGTCAATGATGCTGATTTCCTACGGTATACCCGGCAGCACAGGGCCTGTGTACCATATTGCGACCTTCATGGAATGTGGCCGCTCAAATAGTACGAGTCACTTGATGATGGCGCGAGTGACATGTCTGCAACCACCGTAGTGCTTGAAGCTGTTCCTACCACCGATGATAGTTCCTCGACATTACCTCCGGCTCCTGAGACCGGTTCACGAGGCAAGCCTCTAGAACCACACCTTCGGGAGAAAGCTTCCATTATCTACGTGAGCATATTTTTCAGGTCATAATTCCTACTTTTGACTCTTTTAGGTGGATTGGGAACTTGGGGATCCACGAAACCCTGCTGAGTTCTCCACTTTTCGGAAATGGATGATTACGATCACAGCTACCGTCCTTACTGCATGCTCCTGTAAGACTGATTAGAATTCTGCATGGTCCAACATCATAGTTTTACCTGTATTCGCAGCATCGCTCACTTCGTCGTATACTTTGGGTTATCCATCCATGATCCGCGATCTACACTGTTCCAATATACAAGCTACGCTAGGTCTTAGTGCCTACGCTTTGGGATTTGGCCTCGTGCCTCTCGTGACTGCACCTCTCAGCGAAGACTTTGGTCGACAGCCACTATATATTGGTGCCACCGTGATCTTTGCATTGATGAACCTTGCAATAGCGCTGTACGTCGACCTTTGCATGCCAATTAATCTGGACTGATCAAACACGTCAGAGCGCCAAATGTTCAGTCTGTAATAGTCTTTCGATTTATCTCTGGTGCGGCCTCGTCCGCGGGCCCAACTATGGTCGGAGGTACTGTAGCCGATTTATTTTCACCTCAACAGTGTGTAGGCCTCCCATTATTACGCACGCATATTTCCTCTAAGAATTCTCAGACGAGGATTACCCATGGCGGTTTTTTCTGTGGCCGGCGTAGGAGGACAAGGCCTTGGACCTCTTATTGCTGGATGGGTGGAAATGAACCCTCGGCTAGAATGGCGGTGGATACAGTGGATTCAATTGATGTACGACGAATCTTTGTCTCTCCGAAACAACCGTTAACACGAGGTTGGTTGTAGAGTTATTGGCGTCTATCTGATTATAATGCCATTTACCCTCCAGGAAACTCGTAGCACCGTTCTGTTAACAAAGATTGCTAAGAAATTGCGCAAAGAGTCGGGAAACAACGCTTACCGGTCTCGAGCAGAAGAAGAAGCTGTTAGTTTGAGGCAAAGGTTATATATCTCCTGTACAAGACCACTGTGTGAGTAGCTGGTTCATTTGATCTAACCCAGTCACTCACGATACAGTCAGACTTACTTTTCACAGAACCTGTGGTAGCTGCCTTCAGCGTGAGCCGTTAACAGTGAGAAATAGAGATTATGTTTCGCTCACACAAGCACACAGCTATGGTTTGGCTTCGCCTGGGGGATACTATATTCTCTGATCGAGTGAGTCATCCCTCCCATTTCGATAAGTTTTAACTCTCTGAATCGTAATTCAGATCGGTCTCACCCGCTTTCAGCCAACTCCACAAGTTTACCCAGGGGCAAATTGGAACAGTATTTATTACTATAACGTATGTTGTTACTCTTCCCTTGGCAGCATCGTCGATCTTACCTGATATCACCCATGTTAAGGATCGGAACGATATTGGGCTTTATATCCAATTTTTATCAAGAACGGGTATACAGGTGAGCTCAGAGGATAATAACAACGTAAACAAAACTTACCCTCTCATTGCCATTCAGGCGGAAGGTACAAACAAAGGGCCAAGAAGCTCGATTATATTCCGCATGTGCCGCGGCGATACTTTTCCCTGCAAGTCAATTTATCTATGCCTGGACAGCGCAGGAAGGTGTAAGTTGGGTTGGGATGGCTATCGGCGTTGTAGTCAGTGACTCTCCATTGGTGATCCATCGCATTTCTCGTTGAAGCCACTTTTCCAGCTATTCTCGTGGTCTATATATGTTATCTATCTTGCGGTGTCGACATATCTTGCGGACTGGTCAGTATCAGTTCTAGAATTTTTTGGTGAGAAGCATTAATTTGTTCGTCTCAGCTATGGTCCCTATGCATCATCGGCATTAGCCGCACAAAGTCTATTTCGTGAGTGCCGTGGACCTGTCTTCAAAACCAACTAACCGCATGTCCCGCAGGCAATCTCGCGGGTACCGCCTTCCCCCTTTTCACAACTACAATGTACACTCGACTCACATTCAAGTGGTCGAGTACATTGTTTGCATGTATCGCAACTCTTATGATCCCTATACCATTTGTGGTCAGTCGACCACGACCTAACCAGATCGGACACATTAATATAGCACTTTCATATTAGCTGCTCCGTTGGGGTCCGCAAATCCGCGCAAGAAGCAAGTTTGCGTCACACGTGCCTTCATTTGGAACATAAAACGCCAGTTAGATTGTATCCGCTCGACCTTTGCTTATGACGGTTTCTTGCCTGTTGGCGGAACCTTTTCATGTACCGCAGATTGTAGGTTAGTCACCAAGTCTATAGAAACTCTGTATGTATGCAAGAACATGACGAAGTTTGGCTTTACTTCAACCATGTCAGCAATCGGTTCACAAGTGGTCCTGAGAGAGGGTGTACGTGCAACTGCGACCTACAAATGATAAATAACCGAAACGAACACCTGTACCTTGTAAACATGTTGGCTTTTCATTGGTATTCGAACGAACTGATTGCCATGATCCGGAGGGCTGCACACTACTTACAAGAGCCGGAAGCTCGCGCGATCATATAGTGTCACCAAAGGTGAATAGCAGCACGTACCCCCATCCCTTCCTTCGATGGGCTCCTCAAGACTATAAATCTTCTGTTACAGTGGCTTGCACTCAGAGAAACCGATAAATCAGGTTGTATGCTAGGTCAACATCAAAGTAAGGCTCAGCGTCATAATGCAGACAAACCAACGTACTCTGGAAACATATTTCTCCTCGCTCGCATCGCATACTTACAGTTCCAATCTTTTCCAAATGTCATAACATCCAGTTCCAAGTCGAAAGGAACATGTTTCACGGTTTTAATACAATGTTTCCAGAATCAAGCTTGGCCCGCTTTGACTCACGTCCATCCTGGGTCAGTCCATCTGGCTCAACCTCACGCCTTTTCTCCATCGCCTTCACTGCGAACTCATCAATACCGTGTTTTGGCGTACCTTGAGAGGGTGGCGGAAGAGGCGATGGAATGTCGTATGTGTCTCTGGCCGACGCTGGTGTCAACGGTTGGCGAAAAACTGTTTTACTGTTGACAGCATCTATGGGGGACAAGTGCAGGGGTTGCAGAGGTTGATGAACAAGCATGGGAGCGGGGGAACTCCAAGGATCAGCTCCTGTAGAGACGATCCCACGACTTTCCTCGCTTAACGAGGGAGATTGCGTTTCATTTAATTTATCTGGGAGTAGGGTGATATGTTGACCTGTAGAGCCTGTAGTAACCCACTCTGGACTACCACGTTTTACGAATTTCATTTTCCCACTGCGCACGAGATCAAGCAGCAGTCGATTTTCCTTTAGACTGTTGTTGGATGGATTGCGCATGTTGACGGTGGAAGGCCACCCCACTAACTGGACACCACAAGACTCCTCCAGAGAAGAAGGCCTCGTCCAGCGCATTTCCGCGGTAGGGTTACCACTTGCCGCTCTAAGTAGCAGTGTTTCTTCATGAGGTCGAAATTCATTATCCTACTTCAAAGCAACATACCGGAGCGCCTGCCTCACGGCTGCGTTCAATTCGGTCTTAACGTCGCCACTTCTAACTTTGGTCGTCCGAGCACTAATCGGATCTAGGTCCCCAGGAGAAGTGGAGACCAAGGGATTCGGAATTGTTAAATCGTTACGGTCCTGCATACGCAACTCGGCATCGTGTCTCATCTGACATTTCATGCGAAAAGCCCTGGCACCGTTCAAGCCACCGCCTTTGAGTCCCATCCAAAAATCTTTCCCAAGCTCTGTGCCGCCAATCCAGCTAAACTCAGAGACTGATTCAGAGAGCTGGGAGCTGCCAGAAGTCTTGGGTGGCGCAGGTGATACCACCAGGAGAAGGGAGTCCAATCCTGCCACAGTGTGCAACTGTTGGAGAACGCCGCTCAAACGAGCTAGTGTATTTCGTATAGAAGGAAAGTTGGAAGTAGCTACAAAGTGTGAGTACGTATATTTTGTTCTTCATGGGAAATAAACATCGCGACTCACGCTGTTGTTGCGCTTCGCCATTTGAACCGGAAAGAAAGGGCTCCGTGGAGAATAGGTACTTTGAATGGGGTATTGCAACCAATTTCCTTATCTTAGGATCGTAATGTTAGAATCACAACTTCAAATACAAGGGCTACTTGCTTCGTCAAGCGATCGTTGCTCCCTGACTGCAAAAGCTTCGATGTCTTTCTGCTGACCCTCTATAAAGCTCTCCAGGCGTTCCATGAATAGGCCATCCTGTTTATTTTTCTCCTTGGATTGCCATGCATGTGCTGATTCGTCATCGACCAACGCAAAGTACGCGGAATCTGTCAAAAACAGTAGATCGCCATCGTGACGCGAGGTAGCACCCGAAGACGTGTTCATGGGGATAAAGAGATATAAACCAGGGATTATTTTAATATAACATACAATCCGTGAACTCGACCGTGGCTGGGCAATAAATCAGTGAGGAACTTGAACGTAGGATGGCAAAAGCCTCTCAAGCGGAGCTTGAAATCCCTGCTACGTGAGATGCCTGCGGCTACCGTAACATACAACCAAAGACTTGGACGTCCTCGAAGCCCTACTATATCTGTTCTACGTATGACTCACCTCTGAGCACTGGCCCAGATATACCTCACGCGAGCCTTTGGTTACTCCAAAGTTACAATGCATTCCGAACAAACCAAAGTTCCGAACACAACCCTACTCCACCCGATCATTCTGCACACAGTCGTCTACCTCATTCATCTACTAGGAAATGAGAATGGTCGCTGAAGACATGTAGTCGAGAGGGGGTCGCCAGAGATCTGAAGCTGATACGGAATTGCACCTCCACTCATAGCCAAGATGCTCCGTCAGATCTATCTCCTCGCCGAAAGACCCTCCTATGGCTACGCGGCGATGACGGTGAGACAAACTTCAAATGGCTCCAGACAACCTCTGTTTCTTTCAATAGAACGAAGAGCATTGCTTGTCGACATTTGAAGCGAAACGCTCCCTCGTCTTGCACATGGCCCCCGTGGATGAGTGAATTGATTATAACAGACGCTTTCCGTATCCTACTTCCATCTCCAACGTGAAGCATAAGAAGAATATACACATATTGGCCCAAGTGAGTTTCAAAATCCCGATTCCCACTCGCCATGCGACATCTCCCACGGTTCATCTCTTGGGTCTGGACTCATATGTGCAATAACTTGTCCCTACGTATGACCTGACCACAAACCAGAGGGTGTATATCCTTCATTGTGAGGATTTGGACGTTCAAGTCATGTATATATCGCCGTCAATGTCCCCGACAGATGCTCACTGGGGCCTCACTCACGCCCTGGGTCTCCTAAGAATATTGAGCCAGATGACATTGACGAATCTGGCAATATTGCGAAGAACCTCGGCTATAATACAAGGACCACTCCATCTGACAGTACATGGGCACTCCCCAATACTGGCAACATTGAACCAGACCCGAAATTATGGTAGACCATATCCCATTTACTGAAATCATACACCTACCTTCCTCACATTGATGCCTTCGGGATCCACAGTCTGGAATCACCTATCAACGCCGCTTCTTGGGATCCCCCGAGTCTCAAACAAGCTATATACGGGGAATATTGCAAGTTCACTTCCTACTAGGTCCGCCATGCACCGCCAGGAGACGTAGGACGGAGGTACCCCATCGTGTTGCTTGGCTCGCTGGTCGTGGCTTTGGCGATGTACTCTAAGGGCAAATCAACGGATCTTCTATCATTCTCAAGTACGTCAAGAAGGGCATGGAAGATGCTCCAACACGAGGCCGATATTTCTCCTCAATAAGGGGTCTCACTAGCCGAGATTACTATGGCTATTATGCCGCAGGAGATCAGGCGTCATCGTCACGCAATATTACGGGAACACTTTTGAGGGCTGGGATTTTGATCCTCCTATACGGTGAGTTTCTATATCGATGATATCAATCACTATCTCTTTCTAGCCAAAAGGTCAAAGATGCTCGCAAACAAACATACGCCGCGGGTGTGCATCACCACCACGTCTGAAACCTAAATGTTGCCACAAATCAGCATGGCCAGGGCCTGTTCCTGGATTGGGCCACTATGGGCCTTGTTAGTAAATGGGAATATTGCAACGACTTTGAGTTTTTGACAAGAATGATCATATCGTCAAAATCGAAAACCTGTGGTCTTATTGTTCATTCACCTGTACTGGTTTCGTCTTTTCTTGTGATTGGTGCGTTGTATCACCCCACCGTACTAGTATCGCCGTTAATCTAACTCGAAAGTTTCAGGTGAAGTTTATTGACTCTATACCAATGCTTATATACACAAAGACTGGCATTATATTTATTCCTAGGCAACTTTTCGAAACAAATAGACCCGATGCAACGACAAGTATGCTCTCCTCTCTGAGGGATCGTGGGGTTTAAACCACTGGATAATATTAGATTCGAGAGCGAGAAGCGTGAGGAAGAGAGATAGTATCTGCTATGGCGGATGAGGAGTTCCAGGAATAGTCAAAGTGCTCGTCTTCTGGGCTCGAAGGGAAAACGTGCGCGAGTACCTGTTCTTGAAACCGTAAGCACTACCAATTCAACTCAGATCTCTCGCCGACGTATAGATTAATCAGTATAAAAGTAGAAGTCAAGTGCTCTTGACAAAATGTTATCAAGAGCGTACAACCTCAGGCTTTCGGCCGTTCAACTTGAAAGCTGTCTTGGCTTCGGTAGCAGTCCTTTTTTTTCAGGAGAATCCAGGGCTGCATCAAGTTTATTTCAATGCCATTAGTTGAATGTGGGTAGGATATACGAAGCTTTTTGCTTGATGAACTAACGAAATTGCGGACATGATACATTAACCGCAGCCATGCGTATAACACAGCACATCAACGAAAGCATAGAAGAAGAAAAGTTACTTAACACTGCCCCGTCCGGGAGCAGTCAAGGCTGGCCGGTCCAACACGGTGACTACAACGCTGCTTGCACTGCAAATGTGTTTCTCGGCCAGACTGAGTTTGATCTCCGAGGGCAAAGCAATGTCTCCAGAAGGATTGGGTAAACTGTTATTTTGTCCCTACACCCAGCCACGATCACAAGTATGAATATTTCCTAGGAGAGATTGGCAAATCAACATTGGGTGATCCGACTTACTGGAGGAGAGTACACAGCCTGCTTGTGTCTCACTCATATCCCCGGCCCTCGTAGGCAGACGGGAGAGGTTGAGGTAAACTTTGCAGCAATAATGCTACTCGTCGATTAATAAATCCAAAGACAAACGGGGGACTGTGCCACCTCAGGCTTATCGAGGCTAAACTCAGGGATCTCTTCCAGCAGATCAGCGATTTTCTATGACTGAGATCGTAATGACGAGCGAGGCCCACACTGGCTTACAAGCATGCCAGCAGACGCTATCGGCTTCCCAGGAATTCGACGGAGTTACATAAAAGTTTAGTTGCGAGCGGGTTGATTGAATCAGCAGTCAGATGGCCAGACAAAGTGGTGTTGAGGATGCGGATCAAAGCGAGATGGTATACATAAAGTTGAGCCTTTCTCCCTGGGTGGGGCATAAAAATCCGCTTGAAAAAAAAAGTAACTTACCCTGCTCTCGCCTGTATCTTTGTCGATCTGCGGGATCTTCTAGATGGAATTATCTCCAAGAGTAGTCGTATATCTTCTGACTGAGACTCACACGATATAGCCAACGACCCTGAAGATAGTGAAACAGCTTCTTCTCATTCACATTTCGAATTAAAAATCGAAGAGCTACAATGCAAGATGAATATTACAAACAGGAGATGCCTCAACCTACGAGGGAACCCAGCTTTGTGGTGTCAACCTCCGGGGTAAACGAAGACGGCAAGTTGTACAAGCGAAGGGTCTTCCACCATACCACGTGAGCGAGGGCATCAATAATGAGGATGGAGTGCAGCTCATAAAAGATTGTCTAGTATCACAGGAAGTGCTGTACATCATGTTAGGTACAAGCAGTTGGCCTTGTACCGTGGGCAGAGCAGTCTCTACAACCACATACCTCCTAACAAAGAGTGTATCTCCAATATTCATCTCATCCCCATTCGCCCTGAGACTGCTCACTGACCTAGACTCGGACGTCAATGAGTGATTGTCCATAACGCACGTGGTATTCTTGAACTTATCCGCTCCGGTCCATTGTGCGCGTTTCGAAGGACGGGCGAGCAAAGAGCGTCTGTGTACGAATTTCTCGATTTAGTCCCAACAATGAGTCTGCTTCAAGAACTTGAACTCGATTGTAAGTTCTTGAACATCTTTTGGCTCAGATTTCTTGACAAACTTTCTTAAAATAAGAGAGCTCCTTTAAGACTGTCGTCCTACATAGATGCGAGTTTCATTCGGATCTACAAAGCCATTACGGTTCGTATCTTGAGTGGTATGATTCCTCCACCTCGTCCATCCCATCCCTTTAATACTGCCCGACACACTGGACATCTAATGGGCTGTCGGTTACATCTATAGAAACAATAACCCACAACATACCTTGCTGTGGTCCCATCTCCTCCGATAGGAACGCCCATATCAAGTGCACGCTTGATGCCGCTCTGCACTGAGGCAAATAAACACGCGCCGCACAGAACATGACCACACGGAGTCAGGCAAGCGTTGGTGACGGTCGAGAAGCAGATCGGACAAGTATGTGTGGAAAGAAGGTTTGAAGGAGGTGGCGTCGAGGGACGGGTTTGAGGTGAAGACGAACGAGTTGTTGTTGAAGCTTTGCTCGGACCAGCAACTGCGTTCTTCTGGCCATGATCGTGCTTTGCTTTTGTAAGACTTGCAAGGGGAACCTCGGGATCTGTGTCACTGTCTTCTTGCCAAGGCAGAGCCTCTTGTTGAGCATCTAGATGTTGAATAGGGAGATGAGATGGCCCCGCAATTGGTTGGATGGGTGCTGGCGAGGATGTAGCACTAGACTGTTGGCTCAGCCGTGATCGTTTCACCTTTCCACCGCGGCTAGATCGTGAAGACAAGGATGAGGCTGGTGAGTTGGTACGTGGACCAAGCGGACGAGTCGTCAGAGGGAGAGGCAGCGGCGGCGACACTCTTGCTGCTGTGAGATCCATTACAGAATTGGAACGTTTTCTCTTTAATGGCATGGGTTCCATTGGCACACGAGGGAGCACAGGTACCTACGCCGTGACTGTGACCTCGAGGGAAAGGCTTCCCTAATCTGTGACGCAACTAAGTCACACAAGAAACTTGCTGGCACTAAATTGTCAACGTGGAGGTTCGTCTTCTGCACCTCCTCCTTCAGACCACCATGGACAAGCTTGACTCTGTAGGTCCAGAGTCGATGCGTCAGTTCGATGCTTTTCCAAAGCTTCCCTCGACGTACAAAACACGTACACAAGGCGGCGGTTTCATAACCCTCTTTGTCGCGCTCGTCTCTTTTCTCCTCGTCGTCAATGACATTGCGGAGTATGTCTGGGGATGGCCAGACTATGAATTCAATGTGGACAAGGAAGGAGATAGCTTCATGAACATCAATGTGGACCTCGTAGTGAACACTCCCTGCCGGTGTACGTGTCACGGCTAATTCACCCCATTGCCATTACTGACTTGTGCTTTTGATAGATCTCACTGTTGATTTGCGAGATGCATTGGGAGACCGTCTTCATCTCAGCTCAGGGTTCCATAGAGATGGGGTTTGTCCCCTCGACTTTGCTCAGTAACCTTCCATTGAACGCGAAATACCAGGTCTCCTTTGATGTAGGCCAGGCTACAAAGCTTAAGTTTGTCCAAGTAGTTTAGTGATGAGTTTACCGCTCACATATCTGCAGGCAGGACTCTGCTATGCTTTCTGCTCGTCAAGCTGTGGCTCAGTCTCGCCGCTCCCGAGGATTTCTCTCCTTTTGGCGCCCACCTTCTTCAGCTTTCCGTCCAACCTATAATCACGAACCAGATGGCTCTGCGTGCCGTGTATATGGTAGCCTTGAGGTCAAGAAAGTGACAGGTAACCAACCTCTAGTGCAGCCGGAACCCACTTCTCAAATTATTTTGCAGCTAATCTCCATATTACAACACTTGGGCATGGATACGCCAGCCACGAACACACCGACCATAGTGGTGCGTCAATATCAATATTATCTGCTGCTTCTGTGTAATTCATCCCGACTCAGTCATGAACATGTCGCACGTGATCACGGAATTCTCATTTGGTCCTTACTTTCCCGATATCACCCAGCCTCTTGACTACTCTTTTGAAGTAACAGATGAACGTACGTCCCCACGATCCTATCGAGTTACTGTTCTTCACGCGCTTAGGACAGACTTTTTGGCATACCAATATTTCCTCACCGTTGTCCCAACTACATACATAGCCCCACGCGCTAAACCACTGCGCACACATCAGTACAGCGTAACGCACTACGAACGCGTTTTAGAACATAACAAAGGCGCTCCCGGCATTTTCTTCAAGTTCGATCTCGAGCCACTCGCGCTCAGTATTCACCAACGTACCACCACCTTCATACAGCTCCTCATCCGGTACGCACCCCTTCCCCATGTAAATATAAACCCCTACCAAACTTATTGGTTGTAGATGCGTTGGCGTTATCGGCGGCGTGTGGGTCTGCACAGGTTGGACTATCAAAGTCGGCGCAAAGGTCACAGAAGCCGTCACAGGCCCCGATAAAACTCCGGGCATCGTCGCGGCCGAAGCCACCGGTGTCAAAAAGCGCTGGGGTGGCGGCGACCTCCGCGCGCGTCCCAACGCAGGAGGCAGCCCCTACAGTTCCTACGCAGGCACACCCGTCAGCGCGTCCTTCTCACACAACGGAGCTGTAGGCAGCCTCTATCCCTCCAGCACGCCCTCCAGCCCGCTCCCGCCGCCACCGCGCCCCAGTTCTGTAACCCTCTCGCCGCACCTCCCTGATTCGCCGTACACACCGCCTCCGCCGCATTCATCGTCGCCCTTCCCGCCATCGCCGCTTCCGGGTGCGAATGGATTCCCGACATCGCCTAATCCGCGACAAAGCGCGTTTCAGGCACCACCACTCAGTCCAGGGCAGGGGCAGGGGACCTCGCCGCGGAGCCCAGGGTTTCCACCGCGTAGTGGGCATGGGGCAACGAGGAGTCTGAGTGGGTTGAGGAATGTAAACGTGGGGGACGAGTCGAAAAAAGTGGATTAGTGTAGAGCACGCGTCTTTGATGTCTGCATATGTAGGTGTAGAGATTTTTATTTAACATTTGGAGGATGATCGCAAGTCTTCAAATGTCTCAGGGTTAGGACTGTCTTGAGAATCCAAGTCCGTGCAACTGCGATGTGGCGTGGCATGCAACCACGTGGCATGGTCACAATGCCAGCTCAGATACGAGGGGTCAGCGAGGATGATTAGGAGGGAATCAAGCGAGAAGTTCGGGGTGTTCGAGCCAGAATTCGTCCTTAATGACATCGCAATGCAGGACGGATACCTGATGGCTGGGCTTGACCTTTTTCCCGTGCTTTTTCGTGATTAGCTGATGTGGAGCCTCAGCTGTAAAGGCATCCACTGGCGGTGTTTCGATATGCAAAGTCTCAGAGTTAGACACGGCCGGCTGGACGTTTGGAAGCGGGACCTCGTGAATGCAGAATGTGAGCATAAATGGGATACGTGAAACAGAAGAAGGCACCTACCTCGACACGCACAAGGACGCTGCCCTTTCGGAACCGAGCAGGAAGTTCATTGTAATTTATACCAAAACGATCGAAGAGCATGTCATTTTTGGTGCTGGACACAGTGCCCTTTGGGATGAATGTCAGTGTGGGGGTTAGGTTAGTTAGGAGTCATACGCGTAGGGTTTCATGCGCCTGAGCAGTTGTCTGGCCTCCCTGTTGCACAAGAGCCCAAAACACGGTGTTGTATAGATTATTAATGTGTGCTTGAAGGAATATCAATGGTTTACGCGTGAAGAACTCAGTGCACTTACTATCGGTTTGACGCCATGAGAAATAGTCTTTCAGCTCTGTCTCGCTAGGATACATGACCATCCGACCATCGAAACTGGGAGCGTACTGGAGTGAAGTGGACGGAAAGTATCGAGGCCAAAGCATCACGTAAGATGCGGTGAAGAGGGAGGTGAGTGTTGTGATAATCTTGCTGGCACGTCTGTTGTATAATGTACACGACTTTCGGAGCATGAAGCTGAAGCAGAACAAGTGTAAGTGTCCGACAGTCGTTCGCACTAAGCCAACCACCTGAATTCGTCGCTCTCGCCAAAGGCTAGAACAATATCTCGATATTCTTCCATAACAGCTCGCGCAGCATGATCCATAAGCTGGAGGGCACGTTCGTCGTTGGGTTTGACGAAGGCATGTGTCTCTGAAAACCTTTTATCTCGAACGCGTCGAAGTTTAGCACACCTTCTCGAAAATCCGACGCGTCTCACCGGTGGAACGCGTGTCCGTCGAGTCTAGCAACGAGGAAAGTATTCGGAAGAAGTGGATCGGGAAGCTCGAAAGACTTTACATACGCAAATCTAGAACCCGCCATGAGGGAAAGGTGTGGAATGCAGGCGCCTAGTTAATTGGACTGTCCCGAGTCATTTGGAACTCCGCAGTAACCCAGGTCTCCTGCTTTAACCCAAACGAAACATGAACGACAGCAACTCGACCGCGAAAGCTGTAGCTTCCTCTGCCCCAGCCTCGTTTCCACCCTTCTTCCGGCGTCGCACGTTGGGACGAGCACCCTCGCCGCCGACATGGGCGTGCTACGAGCAGATCCCACCCCCAGGAACAGATTCGTCGGACGAATGCGAGGACGAAGTACAGACGGACAGCGATACACAGAGCGGCAGCGACAGTGAACCAGAGTGTGGACATGGTTATGAGGGCCACCCGCGCTCAGCGTCTCCCGGAGGCGACATGGAGATGGAGATGCAGGTTGGTGAGCCTGAGCAGAGTGTAGCAGCGTTCACAGGGATGGATATTGATGAGACTGGCCGCGGCCATGTTCCGGATGGACCTGGCTCAGAACATGCCTGTGGTAGTGCAGGCGAACAGTGCAACGATGATGACTGCGAGCAACGGCTAAAGAAGCAAGACAAGGGCAAGCAGCGTGCTGTGGAGTCCGAGCTCGATACATTGCCAGCGGAGAAGAGCCCCAAGAAGCGGCACCGCAGACGAAGGGCCCACGAGGCACCTTTTATCTACCGTCCCATCCTTACTATAAAAAAGTCTCAAGGTTTCGTGTGGAACCAGGTCCGCAGTCAACCCTGTCTTCCCTTCACAGTCACTGACGGCCTACCCAGGATCTCTTCGTCCCATCGTACATCAAAGATCGCTGTTTGTGTTGCCTGTCTCCTTCTTCATCCTTGTTATACTTAACTCTTGAGACCTTTAGACATTGCATCAACCTCTCCTCCATCGTCTGGATTCACCGGCAACACGCCAATGTCCTCCGTTCCAGCAAGCGAGTTCAACGACGGCTACGAAGTCGAAGTGGTTGAGATTCGAGTGCAAGGCAATGAGCTTGATAGCATCCTTTCGTGAAACTCAATCTTGCAGCACTTTGTACATGCATTCGGACTATGAAGACGGTTTCTTGCGTTGTCATTTCTTCCCCATGTTTGGATGGTCGCAGGAGCCTCAAAGTTTCCTCTTTAAAATCTCACCTACAATGTCCATACTTCTAAATATTGTACACGACCTTACGATTACTAGTTAGGAGAAGGATGAGGCCCGCATATACTGCCCTTTCCAGCCGCCATAACCTGCCACGAGGCAAATGATGCTTTGCCTCGAATAATGCATAAACCTTAGTGTTAGTATACGTAGTCTGAGACGAAAAACCGAACACCGGTCTATAGAGCATTGACACAGGAGGTAGCAACGACAACAAAACAAACAGACAGACAGACAGACAGACATAAAACCCAATGAACGACCGAATGAACAACAACAAAGGATAACAGCTGTATCAGACTACAATCTTTTATAATTTAGACCCGTCAGCGTCCAAATTGTACAATTCAGAGAAGAAATACTACTTGGCCTGCTCAGTAGCCGACACGCCACCCGGACCGTGTGGTAGAGGCGTATACGTAAAGAGACTGTTGTTCGGCCCGCGTCGGAGCACCCCACTTGAACCCGTCGTTGATGTACCAGCAGCCGCGCCTCCGGGTGCAGACGCAGACGCAGATGCTGGCGCAGACACGGACGCAGACGCAGGCAACACAACCGGACTCGCCCCGGGCGTCGAACCCGCACTCGCTTGCGTATCTGCAGGTTTTGCAGCCTCAGAGGCCGCCGGTTTCGGAGGTAATGACGGCGGAGGTACGGGTGTGCTGGGACCATTCGCTTTCTTTGCACTCTCCTTGCGCTTGCCTTTATTTGGCGCTTGTTTCTCCACTGGGGTAGAAGACACGTCTGACCCCGCCGCCGTGACCGACGCCGGAGGCGGCACGTAAGGTGGAGGATAGTAGCCTTGCTGAGGTGGGGTGTGTATCCCGTAGCTCTGCATTCCGTATCCCTGTGGCGGATGGGCCGAGTAGTACATGGGCTGGTGGTATGCGTAATATGGGTTTTGAGGATGTGGGTACCAGCCAGGTTGCGCGTATTGCGTGTGTGGGTGGGCATGTTGGGGGGCATGGATAGGAGGAGGTGGAACTACTGTTTTTTGTGCTTCAGGGGACGAATTTACGTTGGATGCTGATACGACAGGAGCCGGTTGAGGCGCTGTCGTCGTGGTAGGTGCTGGGTTGCTCACGCCGGGAGAGGCGGAGGGAGATTGGCTCGCACCTAGCTGCGAGGCAGAGTAACCTACGGGAATGGATTTGGCGCTTGCGCTGGAGAAGGTAGGTGGTGGTGGTTCGACTGAAACTACAGGTTGTTTCTTCTTTTTGGGCTTTTTGCCAGGTACTGAGGATGAGGGCTTGAGGCCCAAATATGTAGCTTTGATCAGAACTTGGTGCCTTAAACCCACAAATCAGACTCAGAGGTGCTGGTGTAAATAACCATGTCGACATACCTGGAACGTTCGTCTCCGAACTCTGCGACAACTTTATCCCAGTTGATATCACCAAGTTCCTTTGCCTTTTTTGCCGCTTGAGTAGCGGCTTCCCCGTCTGGGACACCTTCAGCATCTTCAACATCTTCTTCCTCCTCCTCCTCCTCTTGTGCTATGGCGGCTCTGTCTCGCACGCGATACTTCTCAGCTAGGTCCTTAAGCTTCTGCACTTCATGTTCTTTCCATGTGCCTTGTACATTACTTGCAGAGCGTTCCTTCTCCTTGCCTTTGCTGGACGTGGTGGGATCTGGAGCGTTGGACGGTGGAGGGTAGTAAGAAGACTGAGCAGCGCCAGGTACAGAAACAGGCATGGGCATAGGCACTGTTGTTACATTTGAACGAGAATTAAGGTGTGCGAGAGAGGTCAAGACAGGTAAAGAAAGAGCTGTAGGGGGTGGCGGGGCTGTTGCGAAGGCTTGAGGATTTACAAGCTAAAAGGGATTATAAGTATTTTTTGAAGGATTATAATTGTAGGATATACACCATCATGTCGCAAGTGCGGCGCGCGTCATTAAGAACGCTGATTGGATCGAGACCAGTTCCACGACCCAAAAGCTGGAACGCTTGGGACAGGACAAGATGGGGTGTCGCTCTCTAAAGCGAAGGTCAGGTGAAATGGGCTATGAACTGTCTAGAAACTCACGATGAGTTCGGTCGCAGCCTCGTAAAATTCCCCACAAAGATTCAGGAGACGCCATTGGAACTCATTGAACCCCATCTCCGCGTTAGAATTTGTACCGAGCGGGGGATGAAATGGCGGAATAGGCGGAGGCGGAGGCGCGCCTGGATAGGCGTACGCAAACGGATAGTGTGTACCAAGTCCATACTGAATAGGAAGATCACGAGGTTCCTCTTGAACAGGGTCATCAGTTCTACGTTTCTTGGAGCTAGCATTCTTGGGTGGCACAGATTTGCGTTTGTCACCCGTCGCAGGGTGGAGGCTTACATTTGGATTTAGTAGCGGGCTTTGCACCGTCACAGCGCAACACGCACGTTTCGACTCCACCGGCCGGGGAAACTTCACGTGATGAAGACGGGGACGTGGGATCGTCTGACCGGCGGGTGGCCGGCGAGATGATAGGGGAGATTTCCTGGTGTTGCTGCTGTTGTTGCCTTGCCTGAGCTTGAGACTGAAGATGTTTCTGGTGCTCCGGAGGAGCTAGTTGAAGCCGTGGTGCCTGAGATGATTGCTGCACAGGTGGTGGATGTAAAGCATGCGAGAGAGATGATGAACTTGGAGTTGTCATTATTATTTACTGTAAGCAAGCCGCAAGCCGCCAGCGCTCCAAACAGGGTGTAAATTCGGAGATGGTGGGTGTGCGGAAGATGCAATCTCAGCTTTGCCCTTATTTGGTCATTTGGTTACCAACTTACCATAATTTCTAACTCAGAATTCATCAGCTAACGCGCTGTTCTCTCGACTCGATTTGTGGGTCATTTAGGATAGACTTTGATTCTTTCATATATTATTTTTCTTTATTCGAATGTATTGAAAACAGGCAAATATAAGTATCTAGTGACAGTACGTCATGATTCATGAGGGCGTCTAATGACTCTAATCAAGGTTCGTAGTCACAGATGTGACACAGGTTTCCTTTTCAAATGGTCGCCACACAGCCAGATAAGGTAAACAAAGTAAGTTACCTCCTTATATTCTTTGGGAGTGTATGGAAACCAAACTACCGTTTAGACAAAAACAAAAGCAAAAGAACGTTACCTCAAAGTCAAACGAGACAGACGAAAAAAGAAAAAGGCCGCCGAAGCACTCCATAAATCTATTGTCCAAGGCAAAATTGACGAAAAGTCAGAGAAGATCAAGATCCAACGTAATGAAGAGCCACGATTTTCTAAAGAAGATCAATCGTCGAATTACGATGGTTTATCATCTGGCGCAGCGACATCCCAGCGTGTCAAGAAAGCTGAGAACTTGAACCTCATCGAGCCGTCCACACAGCCTGTCCAACGCTCGTCAATCATTAATGTAGAAAGTGAAAGGCCTCGAAAAAGACAAAAAATTGCGGCAGTTCCTACAGCTCGTAGTTCTCCGTCTCCGTCCACCGCTTCATCGTCCAGTCGAGCATCTTCAGCCGAAGAAGATGAAGATATCAAGATGGCCGAAGATATTCCATCAATTCCTCGGTCCCTTGATGTTTCCACAGCTCCTTTGGCTGCCTTTCCGATGCCATCAGCTCCGGTTGCTGCTTCCCAAAAATCACTCGCTCTACAGGGACTGGACCCAGGACTGATAGACGCAGAAATAGTCGACTCGTCCCGAACCGCGCCAATAGATAGCTCAGGCACTGACAGCTTAACCACACCTTTGAATCTTGGACTAAGCATCAAAACACGGAATCGTCTAAAAGAACTTGGAATCTCCGAATTATTTGCAGGCAAGCATGTCAATTTTTCTATCGGTTTTAACACATCTCACTTAGATATCAGTACAAACTGCTCTTATTCCGTTTCTGCTACCCGCGTCTGCCTCACAACGCGCTCTTTATATGCCATACAATCCACCTAGAGATGTGTGCGTTTCTGCTCCAACTGGCAGCGGTAAGACACTTGCGTACGTTATCCCTATCCTTGAGGTATGTGCGAAGTCGTGCAAGCGGTCAAGATTCATCCTCTTGTCCATTTAAAGCTACTCTCAACTCGTATTGTGACACGTCTCCGAGCTCTTATCGTGCTTCCTACTCGAGACCTTGTTGCGCAAGTACGAGAAACCTTTGAAGCTCTCTGTAAAGGACGCGGGCTCAAGGTGAGTGACTTACACACCCATCGATATTTTGTATTTACCTATATAGATTGCGACTGCGACTGGTCAGCACTCCTTCTCGCATGAACAAGCGCAGCTAGTGGAAGATTCTATTACCCCGTGCGTGTGTCCTACTGTATTCTGAAGGGTCGGATTTTCCACCATTTGTTATTCCTTCATCACACTCCTCTTTGTCATAGAATATTAATTGCTGACACACATCCGCACCAGTTTTCAGAGCGGATCGAGCAAAGTAGATATCCTCATCTGCACACCTGGCCGTCTCATGGATCATATAAATGGCACAAAAAATTTCAGCTTACAACATCTAAGATTTTTGGTAAGCATACACTTCTTCAAACAAACCGAGACACTATTATTTTGTGTGTGAAGGGAAATACTCCAATGCTCAACTTAACTTAGGTAATAGATGAAGCGGACCGCCTCCTCACCCAATCCTTCCAGGATTGGCTGACACAAGTCCTTGCAGCCATCCGCCCCCCATCCGGTCAATCTCCCGTATCTCCCATCTCTTCTCCGATAATAAACTCAATGCCTCGGCACGATGCGCTGTCACCAGCTTGGCTCTCATTTCCTCCTTGGCGCACACACATTGACGAAAGAAAGGCATCCTCCTGCCAAAAGTTACTTTTCTCCGCGACGCTTACTCGCGATCCTGCCAAAATTTCAGCGTTGGAACTGAGGGAGGCCAAATATTTTATCGTCAAAGACGGTCGACCAGAAGGAGCGGACAATCACTTGGCTGCAGGAGAGACTTTTGTCTTCCCCGCGACTCTTACTGTGTGTAGTAATTTTGGATGGCTATTTTATCTATGTTCAGAATCTTGGTTATTCAGGAACACCTGATCGTCTGCTCTTCATATCAAAAACCGCTTCTACTCTTTTATCTGATTCATAAACACGGTGTTAAGAATGCTTTAGTTTTCACAAAATCGACAGAGTCGACGAATAGGCTAGTAAAATTGTTCGACTGTTTTGAAGATGCTATGGGGAACTCCACTCGCCCGATAGTGCGCGCATATTCGAGCGAATTGAGTGCAACGGAAAGGAAGTCAATATTAGAAAAGTTCAAATCTCAAGAGATTACCATGTCAGTACAAATGATGCACATATTCCTCACGTACTCATGACCTTATGGCCAGCTTGATTTGCTCAGACTTAATCTCGAGAGGTATCGACATTAGTCACGTATCGCACGTGGTAAGCTACGACGCGCCAGTCGACATGCGTAAATACGTGCATCGCGTTGGGAGAACAGCAAGAGCTGGTAGAACAGGCGAGGCCTGGTCTTTGATTGAAGAGCAGGAGGTACGTGTTGCAATGCTTCCTACGTCAAGACCAAAGTTTTCAAATGACATTATCTTAGGCACGATACTTTAAGGCCATGCTGAGCGATGCAGATCATCTTACTAAAGTTCATAAGTTAAAAGTTAAGGAGAATGATTTGAATGATTTGAACGACTGCTATGAGGTTGGTCATTGTTTCGGAAATGAGTATGTCCTGACTGATGGATTTCACGGGATGAACAGACAGCGATGAAAGTTTATAGCTCCAAACCGGGCGAGGAGCATTAGGATTGGCATGCATTAATTATAAGCTTACATTAATCAATTGATTGGCTTGGCACATCTTCGGAGTTCGTTCTAATCTCCGTCTAAACTTACATCATTCTTGTCTTGCCTTCTCGAGATGGCTGGGGCTAACTACATGGGGGGGAAAAGGTGTCGTTCACTTTCATATCATAGATAAAGTGTAACTACTGCAAGATTCACTGCTCGACTGATAGGAACGCAGTCAAAGCCCGTACCAAGGACGTCACATCTCGGCTTCAAAAGGATCATTTTGGAAGACAAAGATTAAACTTGCTTGCACAGGGGCTTGTCGCTCATAGGAGTCCTTTACAAAAACAGAGCTCAAAGTTAAGTACAATTGACCTGGCCCATGCCAACTGTAATTACCGGCATCCGCGACTTGAACTTGAAGAACTCTCCACGCGGTCAGCTATACCGCAACCTTCAACACGGAGTTCATTAGGAAATAGTAGATCATTTGCTCCCAAGACTTCACTCTCTCGATCTTCTAAGTTATTAATCGCGCTAGACAAGCTTGAACGTTTGTCTGGGTGGTTATATGCGAAGCGAAGACATTGACATGATAAACCCAGCTATTGCCTCCAAGAAAGCTCGCCTTCTTAGGATATCAGATTTTGCCGGAATCGCCCCTCAGCTAACAAGAAAAATTCCGAAATGCGAGGATGAAGAAGTGGTGACTGTTCACTTGAAGTCAAAATTGCTTGGCGCCAAAAACGAGCAGGTCAGTATCACTACCTTCTCGAAGTCCAGTCCTGTTACCTATTTATGTATTCTGCAAGAGAATTCCCTTAGTCGAAAATAACATCGCCAGTGCGCGCCCGGCTAGGCACCACCGAACCTCCTCATCTCCGCTGTCTTTTCCTGATCGCCAACATACAATCGTGACTTCTTCCGATTTCTCAAGCGTGTTTTCATTTTCTGGATCTAATGAATCTATTGAGAACCCCAGAGATAAGAATAAAGTTGACCATGCTTTAGCACCCAGAGATAGGGACGCCCTCTCTGGCGACTGTCAGGGCTCTCTTCGTACTACTCTGTGCGGACACTCACTTTCGTCGGAAAGTCAACCCCTCGTTCAAGAACCTGACAGCAAAAATCATAACCATGGAGTTTCTGAAATGTATCCTGAGCAGGAAGACAGGACTCGAGCATACAATATATCTGAAAACCCAATATCTCCATATTCCAGTCAAGATCTTGTAAATGTCGCTACTATCGGAATGTCTGACGAATGGTTTGCGATGGCTGATTCTCTTCAAATTCATATTGCCCAAGAGCAGCAAGATGTTAAAGAGGAATTATCACATGTGCTTGAGACGAAGAAGGGACTCGACTTCTATTTTTTTTCTTCCGCCAGACCTTCGAACAACAGTGTGGATATGGACGTGTTGGACAACGATCAGAACACTTCACCCTCCGCAGGCGCTGTTCAACTCTTTAATACTGAATCGTATCGCAGCGGAATGTCGCCACTGGCACAACCTCTCTCACAGAGCTTTCATGCATCTAACCCGCCTACCCCTCACAACCCCATCTCCCCCCTCTCTCTCAGCCCACCGTTTATCACTACTGAGATATTGGAATGTGAAACGCAGTCCGAACGACAAGATTCCCCAGACCAATGTGTAGCTCAATATTTGCATCTTCAAAAGCCTCTCCAGAAGAAAGAAAGACTTCATGCGTTGTCAATATCGTCGCCTATAAATCCACATAGGGCGTTTCCGATTCCACAAACCCCACCTCCCTTTGCACATGGTGACAGCATTCAGAACTACAGCATATATGCCCCCTCCGCGCTCACGACCCCTAGCCATACCGATTCTCGAGCGGCAATTATTGACACGGTGATTGATGTTCTGGCCATCTGTGAGTAAACATTACATGGTGGACTTGAATACTTGATGCTGCCTCCAGTGACACCATCTCCAAGCCCACGTTGTCATTCTCCAATGAAGAAGGGATTCGAAGAAACACATTATTCTTCTATCTCAAAACAGGCTATGGGGAGAAATAATGGAAATGTCGAAATGAAGACGAAACAATGCCTGCCAAGCAATTTAAAGAACGCACTTGATGTGCACACAGCCGAACTTAGGATCGACTCGAAACTAAAGGCGAATGATACTGGTTGCGAGCCTGAGGACAAAACGTCTTTTACCAGCAATGTGGTCGATGCAATACCCACTGCATGGGGGCAATCAGATATAATCCAAGAGGCAGCCAACATCGATAACATCACCATCACAACTAACTTGAACCTGAAGGAAGTATCTGAGGAGCGGACTGAAGAAGAATGCGTCAGACAGGACGATGCTGGGCCTGGGTCGGGGGGTTTTATAGACGGTCCTTTATTGTTCCAATTCGAGTACGATGTAGAGGACGAGAATGAAACGTTTTGACATTTCCGTCTAGGCAGGGCCAAGAGATTTCGTAAGGTTGCCTGCGACCATACGCTGGACTGGCGGCGCTGCGCGAGGTTTATGATAATCAGTTTATTGCGCGGAAGTGCGCCCATACCAAAAAGTTCGTAAAAAGTTCGTTAATGTAAACGACAGTTCCGAGTCTGGGTTAAGATACCGAATCTGGTGATCGCTCTGTACCAGATGGATGGCTAGTTCAATTGTGCACGAAATATGTCAAAGGATGTGAACAACTTGAAGAGAACGTTGTAGGCCGCGAAAGGAATGCGCACACGAGATGGAGCTCCCACCACTGGAGACATGACACAAAATGTACGTAGAGAAAAGCGTGGGAAAATTGTGCAAAAAGATCGAATTTTGACACCATTTGTATGGTGAGAAAATTGAAAACATAGTGTGTTTGTGGTCAACATTTGTTTGGGGTGCAGATGTTGAACAAAGTTAGGATTTGATTGGGGTGAAAATTAGGAATTTGCTTCAGATTTGTGTCCCACACAATTCAAGGCATTTTTGTTAATTTTATCATGATTTTCACACCCAAGCATTTTGTAAACAAAGTTACAATTTTCCCAGGGAGAAAATTGAGAACAAAGGGCAAATTGCAGGAAAATGGTAATCAATTTCCTCTTTGTTCTTGATTTTCTCCCGGGAAAAAGGGAAACTTGTTTACAAAATGCTTGGGTGCGAAAATTGTGATAAAATTAACAAAAATGCCTTGAATTGTGTGGGACACAAACCTGAAGCAAATTCCTAATTTTCACCCCAATCAAATCCTAACTTTGTTCAACATCTGCACCTCAAACAAATGTTGACCAAAAACACACTATGTTTTCAATTTTCTCACCATGCAAATGGTGTCAAAATTCGATCTTTTTGCACAATTTTCCCATGCTTTTCTCTGGGTACATTTTGTATCATGTCTCTAGTACACGAAGTTCAGGGATTAATAACAAGAATTTTTCCAAACCATCCTGCACAAGTACTTCCTGGAGATATATAATACACCACCATCAGCTTGTTGCCGACTCATATGGTGTCCGGGAGTGACCAGCTAGCTAATCCCACAATGCCAGTGCTGGCAGAACCAAAAATTGTTCCCACATCTACTGGCAGGGATCCCTGCAGCACACCGACGAGCCCGTGTGACTCAGCTATGCTATGCTATAGTATCTGTAACTACATTGGAATGATAATCCTCCAGTTGCACTCCAAACACTCAAAAGTTGATTTTGATTTTAGACAGGCATCTTTCGCAAGTTGCAAACACCTTGTTCCCAGGTCATCTACAGAGGTCTCGTTGATTCCATGCAGTGTGGGGAAGCAGGAACCAGTCAGGATGGCTGCTGCGATTGAGTGTGGTGGGGCTATGATTGGGACACAGCCGAGGTGCAAACTGTCCTGGCTACAACATGATTGGTATGTATCACTTTGTAGCAGGTATATAATAAAATCAACAGAGGCACACAGTATATAGTCCGCAAACCCGATCTTCCTCTCACACTCATTTGTTTGTTGCTGCGACATGACAAGCTTCCCATTTTCAAGTAGATTCAATCTTGGTTTTCTCCAAAAATCCATAGCTTAGTATAGTAATGTTTCTTTAATCAACCACAATACAGCCTATTAGTATGTACATGAGTGGAACTTTTAAATCGCCTGATTAGAGATGGAACCAGATCACACTGATGCTTCAGTTCCATCTCAGTGCCATCTGGTTTCATCCGGTTCTTGACCTTGACTGATAGTACGGTTGGGAGGTGAGGAGGGTGTGTTACCCGGTGATAGAAACAAGGTGACAGCCTTGGTTTGACTGTCCTAAACACATGATAGGATCGATCCACCAAAGCTAGTGTGAAGACATAGGCAAATCCTCTTGTTGCTCGCCATGTGCAACTTGTAGGATGAACATTAGGTGCGCTCACTAACAGTGGGATAGACTGACTTATCTGTATCAAGTGGGATGTCAGACATGTTCTACGCAAAGTCTCTCACCCACCAGTACTTTTTTACTAGTAGGTGAGATTCAAAAGAAACAGGATTACAAGCTTGACATCATACCATTTTGTGTGGCTGGGCATATAGTACCCCTGTCGAAAGCATAAGTCTGCCTTCCTTGAGCTATGACACTTACAAGCAAGTAAATTGACTGGACAGTTTGCACCTACACCTCAGTGATAGGGCTGTGTCCCAATTGCAGCCCCACCACACTCAATCGCAGTGGCCATCCTGACTGGTTCCTGCTTGCCCACACCGCATGGAATCAACGAGACCTCCATAGATGACCTGGGAACAAGGTGTTTGCAACTCGCGAAAGATGCCTGTCTAAAATCAAAATCAACTTTTGAGTGTTTGGAGTGCCAAATTGAAGACTTACTTAGAGCCTCATGCTACCAGAGGATTATCGTTCCAATGTAGTTACAGATACTATAGCATAGCATAGCTGACTCAGGCGGGCTTGTCGGTGTGCTGCAGGGATCCCTGCCAGTAGATCACTATTCCGGAATGACTCTTCAACTACCTACTCCTTGCACACACTACTTGCTAGTTACCCGATCTGGTTTGACTCAAGACCTTCCTGAACTACCTTCCTACACACAGCTTTACCCTTATCCCTAACGACTCTACTATCTGTTACCTGACCTGGAGAGACCCCGTCGGTGTTTACAGCCAAATGAAAGCCTTTACCTAGGTTTTCTATCACCCATCACCACAGCAGTAACGTGCCGATGATTGTGACCACAAACCGAGTCACGTGAAACGATAGTCGTTGTTTCCATCTTACTTCTGCTTCTACTCCCACATCACCACTGCTACTACTACTGCATTAGACTACTGCATTCGTATCTGCTCTATGTTGTCGTTTACAGTGTACTAACTGTTTCGACCGGAACTACATCTGTATCTTCATCATCTGCATCATCATCTGAATCTGAATCTGAATCTGTTCACTTAGGTTGACTTTCTCCACTTAACCCCATGTGATTCCGCTTTGTCCGGGAATATATGTACTCGTCTTGTTGTTTGTTACGTTCATACAGTATGTTACTACAGCAGCTGTCGTCTGTCCTCTTTTTACTGATTGCCACTCTCCGTCTTTTGGTTTTATCCTTCCACCAAACATTACTTTACCTTTTTACTCAGTCCACCAGTTTCTTTACTTACCTTTACACCGTCGCTTAACCTTTATCTTCGGTCTTTATCTTATCTTCACTCAGTGTCTGTTATCTGGTACACCTTTGTAACCTTTATCTTCATGTCGGTTCTTCGCTCACTCAGTACACTTCTTTTACTCAATATCGGCAGGTTATCCTAAGGTCAACGAACAGTTTATAGAGGCTCCTACTCATTCACTCAATGAACTGAATTACTGCTAAGTCTTTGTACACTTGGTTAGTGCTGTGAACCTATACTTAGAGGAGGTCTCTCTCTTGCTTCTGCTCAGAACGAATTACTTCAGGAATCCGTGTATTGGTATCGTTTAGAGACAAGGACCAGGTACGAGAAACTACACGGTCAATAAGGACTCCTACTATACTACGGTTGGTAAGTGACCAAGTTTCAAACCCAGTTTTAACTACTGCATCTTCCCTCGTACCTTCCAAACTAGTTTATGGGTATACGTTAGCACTTGCGCTATTCCTCCTATACTCCCCTTATGAGCCTTACCTGGAAGTCCTCTAAACTATATCTCTGTTATCATGGCTGTTACACGCTGTACACCTCCTCCTAACCTATTTACTTGTAGTTCCCCTCTTACAGTTGATCCTTCAAACTACGCACCAGGTTGTACATACAGACCGAACCGTCAGTAGACTTTGCTTAGTACCCTACACCACCGTCGTTACGATCTACCGTATAGCTTTTATCTTAACTACTTCTACCTTGCTCTACTACATAGACCGTCTGACCTCCATCGTGTCGTCTACTACCAGACCACTTTCGACTACTTCTATCCGCGCACACGTCACTCACAGAAAACATCACATCATCCGTGACAGCTCATAGTACGAACAGTTGTACGTGTTTGAACCCCTGGGTCCCCCTAAAGCAAGTGATTGACTGGCCGATCAACAGTCACGAAAACCACGGACGTGGCTATACGGCTCACAATGGTTAACTGTGCGGAGGTAAAATGTTGGACAAGTTCAAATTTGGAGTCAGCTACGCTTTTCGGCGCACTATCCGGTCGTCAGAGCAGATGGAGGCTCAGATGCCATAGGTCCTCACTGGTCGATCGATTAAGGTGCTACGGTCACGGTCGTCTTGGTTTTTAACAAGGGTGC